>JAJJMC010029152.1:1953938-1978072 GCA_023531435.1 Papaver californicum
TTTCAATAGTTCAACATCTCTATACACAATTCATCACATATTTCCTTCAACTTTCTTTGCTTCCCTCCCTTAAAATAAACCCATTTTCTCTCCTGGTGACTGAAGCATGACGGAACGGCTACTATCGTGGTTTAGGTTTGTCATGTACAATTTTGATTTCCGAATCTAAAGAAAGTACTTCAACAGTACATTGTTTTGCCTAGGAGTAATTTTTAGGTACTAACACTCTTGAAGTCAGAATCTACTGTCCAACCTATAGTTGTTAAAAATCCAGAATTTATTATGAGTACATCTCCTCGAATTAATCGGTTAATAGTTTACGAAACCTTTTTTTCGTATATGAGATATAAATATTTCTGTCGTAATCAGGAGGAGACTACATACTACAAGAGGCTTGTCTTAATTAACTTAAAAGTTATATAAAAAAATTTCACGTCGTGATCAAATTAAAAAAGGTTGTCGTTAAAAAGGCGTGAAAGTATCTAATTTAGCTTTCCATAAGCTTATGCCGTTTGAAAAGGCAAATCCAATCATATCTAGCAAGCATGTCGTGTTTTAGTTTATGCTACAACTGGTATGATGGAATCTATCATAATACAATTCAGATTCTCAAAATTAATATGTCCTCTTTGAAGATATGGAGATTATAACGCCCGTGGGCGCTGGTACCAGTAATTTTGTGAATTTTTCAAGATATGCATATACTTGAGAATTATATACGATCGTGATAGAATGTCGAATATTCATTTACAGTAGCTACTGAAATAATAAATGATGGTGGTTGTTAACCCCTATGTAGAGGAATATCAATATATGTGATTGGTAGGCACAAAATACAAATTGAAATCTCTTGAATAACGCAATATGTGGATCCAAAACTTAACACCTTAAACGTGCAAGCCTGAATTATGAAAAAATTACAGGTTGGTGTATTCTTCGTGCATTATATGAGAAATATGATCGTAGTAAAAACAATTTGAGGTTTTTTTTATATCAAATCCTAGGATTGATTCACTAATACTTCGTTCACCCTATATGACGCATTTGGTGTGGTAGTCCTTGGAGGACTTGTATTGCATTCACACAATAAATATGGTCGAAAAACATATTCGAAATTGTAATCCTTGGAGGATTCAAATTATATTCAGACAGCCACCTGACTCGGTTATATCAGGTTTAACAATCCTTAAGTGTTTTTCAAAAAAATTGCAAAATCCGGATTAGTTGATGATATCAACTTTATAGGTCTCTTGAAGAGTCCTTAAAATATTAAATTCCATGTTTAAGTAGCATAATTTTTTTTATTTTTCTTATTCTTGATCTGCAGTTTAAGAATTATACTTGCATGAAACTTGTCTATTTTTTTTTTCTTTTCAATCGTCAATAATATTACTCAATCAACCAAACAAATATTACACAACTCCTACAAATATCCTTGTAACCATCCTATAGAATTTATTTTTTTCTACTCAAAAATTAAAACAAAAGATCTAATTTGATGCTAAATGACTGACTTATAGACTTTCTGAAAACTAAACAATAGAATTTGCATCACTAGCAATCCTTGGCCACATATCGGCACATTCCTTTCCAATTGGTCTAGTATTTACCGATCCTTTCATTTCTCCCATATGATTGATAACTCCAGCATTATCTTCGAAGTACATGAAAACACCATCTTTACGGTATTAAGCTTTACGTTGTCTAACATTAACAACAGGCATAACTCTTTTTATAAGATCGGGTTTACCTTTCTTAACATTAGCCATAACCATATCACCAACACAAGCATATGGTAATCTATTAAGAGACCCTTAATACCTTTAACAAATATGATGTAAAGATTCTTAGCACCAGTATTATCAGTACAATTTATTGTTGCTGCTACTGGAAGACCTAATAACATCCTAAACTTACTTCATGTTGTTCCTCCATAACATTTAGCTATTTCGAGAGATTTGGGTGAATAGACGACGGATTCCTTAGGTTTGTTGTTGCAGCCATAAAACTTTTCTATTAATATACTATATGTTTTTTTAGTGATTGTTTTCTATAATACTCATGTGGTTGAGTTAGCATCCATATATACGTAAAAAGTTGAACTTTTTTCCTTTCGTTTCAGGTTTTCTCCCATGTGGTTTTCCTGACAAGGTATTAACGAGGAAACTCCAAACTGACATTTATTTTTTCAAATTGTTGAGATTGTGTTCTTTTTCCTTCGTCCTGATTTTGTCCTGACATTTAGTTTTACTGGAAAGGTTATAGTAAGGCAATTTATTTAACATGATGGTCATCTTGGGGGAGTTATATAATTTCGGTTATTTAGTAGTTGTCCGCATTTGATTACACCAAATCAACATAACCACCTCCTAGGAATTTGGATGTCCTTCTGAACCATGTAAGGCAATATCACAAATATAGTTTTGTTCACTTACTGTAATGTATCCACACCTTGGATCTTTGTTTAAGAAACTACATGTACAAAATCTCGAGAAGCTAGCGATCCATGGCACAAGTCCTCAATATGTTGAAAAAGACGTAGACGTTACAAGAATATTTGATCGAAGAAAATACTGCTTGTGTAACATAAAAGAAGACTTCATTAACTAGCAAATTTATTCATGAAAGAACAATAACCTTCTATATTTCAAGAATTTTTTTATCGAAATCGAAAAGTCTCGTCTCAAAGATTTGCAAGTTAAGATTTAATTGAAGTACTTATTAGGGGGAGCGCCATCATAAAAGGTGCATTTATTGGACTTATCGCGTTGTACTCTTTTTCCTTCGTCGAGGTTTTGTCCCACTGGGTTTTCCTTGTTAAGTTTTGAACGAGGCAACATTTACATGTCCAACACTGTTTCAAGTCTTTATGTTTACGCATTTTCAGGTTTTGCTCTTTTGAATTTTCATGGTATATTAGTAATGACTTATCCACAGTGGTCATCAGTGAGAGTGTTATAAACCTAAAATTTAATTACTAAGATGCTCGTGTGTCTAAAATTAGGGTTTATATATCTTCGGCACCAAGTCTTCTATCTATATAAATAGAGACTTAAACTCTTGTATTATATAACACTTTGGTCGCAACAAAGCTCCTGGCCCCAACGGGTTTATTATGGAGTTTTATGACACTTGTTGGAGCATTATGAAGTCTGGCTTGCTATCTGTTTCGCAGGAATTTCACAGTATTGAGACTTTGAATTGGCGTCTAAACTGCTCATTCATTTCATTAGTGCCAAAGAAAGAAGACACCACTACTCCTAAAGACTTCAGGCCACTAGGGTTGATTGGAAGTGTGTATAAGATTGTCTCCAAGCTCTTGACAGAAAGGTTAAAGATGGTAATGCCTAAGCTAATTTCTGATTATGAAAGTGCATTCATCAAAGAAAAACATATTTTAGATGGGGTCCTAATTGTAGTTAGTGCATAGATACTAGACTAAAACTAAAGCAACCAGGGATTCTTTGCAAGATAGATATGGAGAAAGCATTCGATAATGTGAGATGGACTTCTCTCTTCAGAATTCTGGAAAAGCATGGGTTCAGTAGAAAATAGAGAATATGGATTCAATGGTGCGTTTCTTCTTCAAACCTAGCCGTGTTGGTGAATGGTGACTCGTCAGAAAAATTTAAACCATCTAAGGGATTACGACAAGGAGACCCATTTTCTCATTTCCTTTTCCTGTTAGTGGCGGAAATCTTAACAAAGTTGATGGAACATGCTACAAGAAGAGGGAGAATTAGTGGCTTTAGAGTTGTACCAAAAGGTGTTATGATTTCTCATTTGCAATTTGCGGATGACACAATCATTTTCTTAAATGCAGATTTACATGAGGTGAGATCTTTGATGGTGGTCCTAATGTTATTTGAAGCTTTGACTGGTCTTAAGTTAAACCTAGAAAAAAGCTCAATGATCAGTATAGGGGCAGATGGTGTGGTGAAGCAGTTGGCTGAAGAAATGGGCTGCAAAACTGAACTACTTCCTATAAAGTACCTTGGACTTCCTTTGGGGGCAACATTAAGATCCTACTCAGTTTGGGAGACAGTGATTGAAAATGATGGAACAAAAACTTTCTATATGGAAAACTAAGTTCTTATCAAAGGCGGGTAGAATTACACTTATAATTAGCACTCTATCTTCATTGCCTACTTTCTATTTATCTCTTCTAACTTTACGAAGTCAAGTTGAGAAGAAGATGATTAACATCATGAGGAGGTTTTTATGGGGAACTAAAAATAATAAACTCAAAATGTGTTGGGTTGCTTGGGGAAATATTTGCAGGTCAAAAAAACAGGGAGGATTGGGTATTAAGAACTTGAGAGTAGCAAATAAAGCTTTATTATCTAACCTGACTTTTTTGAGGGCTACCAAAAACTAATTAGGGCGAATAATAAGACAAAATAAGGTTATTTTGAAGTAATCTCAATACATCCTTTATCCATCTATTTTGTATAATGGCTAATCTGCCCTTGCTTAATTAGTGTTAATTTTGATTAATTAGTTGATTAATTTGATTATTTGAAAATGATTTGAATTAGTTTTGGATTAGAAATCGAGAGTGTTTTAGATTGATTTTTCGAGTTTTAGTTTTGTACAATCGGTAGGATCGTGATTTATTTTCCTACCGATTGTACAATCGGTAGTTTAATGGAGTACTTAAACTACCGATTATGTAAGTTGCCCCAAATTGAATTTCTCAAAACTTCCAAAATTTTGAACTCTTCATCTTTCACAATCGGTAGGTATTGAAAATTTATATCTACCGATTGTAAACATATAATGAATTAAACTTTAAAATTTTAAACTTTGTAATCGGTAGTTTAAAAATCAATTTTATCTACCGATTATAAAGGTTTTGTTGTCCAAGACTTTTCTTGCTAGAATCGGTAGTTAGTGAACAAAAATAACTACCGATTGTGGATAATCGGTAGCACGTGAATTTAATAACTACCGATTGTATGTAATCAGTAGTTTAAAAACATTATTATCTATCGATTATGCCGATTTTACTTAACATCTAACTTCGTAATACTATTTTATCATCTGAAGAAAAACTTTTTCAAATAAACTTACTACATATTGTTCATTAAACTTGTTCAAAAAAACAAAAAACATCTGAATAAACGAAACAAAACACATTATAGAAATTCAAAGTGATCAATCTCATTGGTAGATTACACTTAAACACTTAAGCAAACCTCTTCAACGGGTCGTATTACGCCCGGGACGACGCTCTTCACTTCTTCGGAGAATAATCAACACAAAATGATTGTATTCTTCCATCACCCTTAGGATCTCGAAATGAGGTTGGTACCTGAAATCTGAACGTTTCCATCTTCTCCATTCCTACAGAGATCTGGCAACAACTTCATCATTAGTTTCATTCCTAATTCTTCTTTCATTCACCTTAGCGGTTAAAGAAGAAAATTCTAGTACTTCCTTTGTGATTTCCATATATCGACAAAAAAGGCCTGCTCTGTTCCGGTTGTTGGGGTTACCGGTTTCGTTACAAAAGTTATCATGGACATGTTCTAACCATTGCATGCTCATTACACCATTCATCCGACGTTCATGACCTTGCTGGATAATGTAATACCATGTTTCGACATAGGGATAAATCTTCGTCTAGGGTAAAATTCTCTGCATTAAGCCTAAAATTTTCATAACCCGACATTACATGAAAACGCGAGATTTGACATTTTCTATGAAATGTAAAAGATGTGGATTTGAAATGGGAATGATAGATATAAATTCATTTATTTATAGGTGTAAGAATACAAATTATAGTCGTTGATCAACGGTTACAATTCAGAACAGTAACAAAACGGTAACAAAATTGGAAATCGAATTTTTTTAAAAAAATCAACATTTTGTACAAGCACAATCGGTAGTTTAAGAAAATCTTAAACTACCGATTATGATAAGTAGACCCAAATTGAAAATCGAGATTTTTTTGAAAATTTTAACATTTTGTACAAGCACAATTGGTAGTTTAAGAAAATCTTAAATTACCGATTATGATAAGTATCCCCAAATTGGGAATGGAGATTTTTTTGAAAATTTTAACATTTTGTACAAACACAATCGGTAGTTTAAAAAAATCTTCAACTACCGATTATGATAAGTAGCCCCAAATTGGAAATCGAGATTTTTTCAAAAATTTCAACAATTTGTACAATCACAATCGGTAGTTTAAAAAATTCTTAGACTAACGATTATGATAAGTAGCCCCAAATTGGAAATCGATATTTTTTCAAAAATTTCAACAATTTGTACAATCACAATCGGCCATAGAAAAATTCTTAAACTACCGATTATGATAAGTAGCCCCAAATTGGAAATCGAGATTTTTTCAAAAATTTCAACAATTTGTACAATCACAATCGGTAGTTTAAAAAATTCCTAAACTACCGATTATGATAAGTAGCCCAAATTGGAAATCGAGATTTTTTCAAAAATTTCAACAATTTGTACAATCACAATCGGTATTTAAAAAATTCTTAAACTACCGATTATGATAAGTAGCCCCAAATTGGAAATCGAAATTTTTGGAAAACTCCTGGACACTCGCAATCGATAGGTTTAAATTTGTACAAACTACCGATTATGATTAGTAGCCCCACATTGGAAATCCTATTTTTTTGAAAACTCCTGGACACTCTCAATCGGTAGTTATAATTTTTTACAAACGACCGATTGTCGCTGAATGTACATAATCGGTAGTATAAGTAATTCTTAAACTACCGATTACTGATTAATTTACTCAATCGGTAGTTGTTTCAAACCCGCTAACTACCGATTGTACATGTAAAATTTATAGAACATAACTTGTTAAAAATAAATCGATGGCAAATCAAATGATAACTCAAAAAAAGTACATATAATCATCTCAAATGTTATACCTTAAAACCGGAAATGTTAAACACTAAAATAATATCCTTCAATTTAACGATTACAATCTAATTCCTAACTTTTTTGGTTTTAGGAAGAGGAGCACGAGTAACAGAAGCTTCAGGTTCATTGGGTTGAGGAGCAGGGACATTCGCTCGAGGAGCAGCACTAGTTGAACCGTGAAAACATTTAGTCTTCTTAATAGTTACATTCCTCGTCGCCGTCGTGATCGTACATGTATCTCCGAACTGGGGAGCATAATCTTCGTTATCAAGGTTGAGGAGGAGGTCTTTATCTCCCCCATTGAGGCACGAACCTACCTTGTTCAACAGAAGTGCAATCCTCTTCTTCTGTTTTTAGGCAATAACAATCAAACGATTATTATCTATAATATTGACCCGTAAAACTAAAATCAAAAGGAAATAACATTACGTACCAGCCTTGATAAGCCCGACGGGTTGTCTTTGAATATGGACCTATACTCTTGCACCCTGGTGCTCTTTCCTTTGTCTTCACGAATCACTTTAAGATGAGAATGCTCCCGGTACCATACCATATAGGCTGAGGTTATCTCATCACCTCGGTTTACAGGTCTCCCCTCGTCGATCATGTAATGCATTCTGTTGTTCCAATCTTCAACAGATGGGTTGGGCGTGTAAACAACTTGGATCGTCTCTTTACCACAAACACTATTTGGAACGTCCAATTTTAACTTGTCGTGGATGTGAGGCCTAGGTTCTACTTGGACATAACCCATTTGACGTAGGGCCCTAGAGGCATTGTAGATTACATATCCTGTTGGATGCCACAAGGGTACAAAGTACATGGCCAACTCAGACCTTCGCGTTATAGTACCATCAGCTAGCTCTTCCCTGTAGGGATCAAAACATACATTTGGGCCGCCATGGAGTCTAGGTTCCTCCTCAAAGAAATCAACTCCTGCTCCTTGAACCTTGAATGGTTGCCCGAGAAGATGTATTTTTTGCCTTGGGTTGTGCCTCTCTCCCAATCCGGCTTCTGTCTTGCCAACTCCAAGGAGGGAAAGTGATCGTAGATCCAAGCCTAATGAACATATCAAACCAAGTATGAGAAAATTGAAACAACAAAAGAAGAAAGAATAAATAGTAATCAAACCATCAATGGAGTTACTAAAATACCTGCAATAAGCTCACGTTCCCGGCTCTTTGGTTAGTCTCCTCCCGGGATGCCTTTCTCATCTCTTCCATCAAAAACGCAAGACATGCCGTGCCCCACGAATAGTCTTGAACTTTCTGGATGGGATCCAAAAGTTGTAGCAGGTTGGCGTCAACCCGGTTGCCACTAGCATTTGGGAAAATTACACAACTCAAAACGCATAAAAGATATGCAATTGCTGCAGCTTTGACCTGGTCATCGCTGAACTCTGGGTTGGCCTTCTCTTTATCCAAGGTCCCTCTGAACCTTTCCATCATATGAACCATACTAAATTGCCTGGTTCTGTATTTAGCGCACCGGTCAAACTCTTGGTTGGAGGTTTGTTGGTCCCAACCAAAGCACTTCTCGGTCAAAACATAAAGCTGGTCCCGGCTTAACGACTTCACATAGTCAAACTTGACCGCATCTCCATGATCCGTCAGACCTAGAATCTGCACCATATCATCGAGTGTTATGGTCATCTCTCCCCATGGCATGTGGAAAGTATCGGTCTCCGGATAATACCTCTCCATGAATGCCGATATCGACACTCGGTCGTGCTTTAACATGGAGTTTGCGGCGGCCGTAGATAGCCTCGAGTTCTCTATAATTTGCTGGAACCGAACACACTCACCTTCCAACGGCCAGTTGTTCATCTTGTATGGTGCAGCCGTAGGTTTCAGTAGACGGACCACATTAGAATGGTCCTAATATACACGACGAATTAAAAACAATTAGAATAAAAGTTAACATTTCTACGAATAAGAAGACATGTTAAGAATGGTGTTTTATAATTATTACCTCAGTAGAGTAGATTTCTTTGGCCCAAAAATCCTTGTAGCCAAACAATAGACGTCATCCGTCTCTTGGGAGCCCGGGGATTTGACCTTGTCGGGGACCCTTAATCTTCAGAGAGTCGGGGACCTTGTGTCCTCGTCTCTTCCTTGGTTGTTTCTTTGTACCATTTTCTTCTTCTTCTTGGGTAGCATTTGGTCCACCTCCTTCGAAGTGTTGAGCTTGAGGAGCACTTGGTCCTCCTTCTTCGTTTTGGCTAGCGCTCTTTTGCCGTCTAGCACTAGCGGTAACCTTCTAACCGCCTCCAGGACGAGGCCCCGATAGAATTGGATCGTTCATTTGCTTAGTATGATTTTCCCTTTTTTGATACAAGATAAAGAACAAATATTTCAGTACATAATCGGTAGACAAAGTATATAGAACTCAACATATTGTTAACAATCGGTAGGAAAAAAAACAATGTAACCACCAATTGTGTACAATCGGTAGTATAAAAACAAATTAAACTACCGATTGTGCACAATCGGTAGCACGGGATCTACACTAACTATCGATTGTGCATAAAAAAATGGGAACACAAGTCTATGGACACAAGCACAATCGGTAGTTACATAAGAAATTTAACTACCGATTATCACTAAATTTGTATCCAGTAGAATAATCGGTAGTTTAGGTGTAAAAAAAACTACCGATTGTGATCGATGTTTTTGAGGATCACTAACCAGCACAATCGGAAGTTTAACACTAAACGAAACTACCGAATATCACTACTTTTGCATCCAGTAGAATAATCGGTAGTTTATGTCTAAATCTAACTACCGATTGTGATGGGTGTTTTTGAGGTTCATTGAACACTCACAATCGGTAGTTTAAGCCTATACAAAACTACCGATTATTATGAAATTTTTATACAGAAGAACAATCGGTAGTTTTAACCTAAAGATAACTACCGATTGTGCATGATCTTCATGAGCAGTGAAGAACACTGCCACAATCGGTAGTTTAATACAACCACGCAACTACCGATTGTGCTACTGCACCTAAAACCCTTGGTATTCTACTCACTAATTCAAGCGATTTAAGCAATAAAAACACAAATTATGGTAAACCTCTAACCTTATTGGAGTCATCAACTGCTGGAGAGGCAGATTTTCGTATTCGGATTTTGTGCCTACTTCATCCTCATCGCTTTCATCGCTTTGTTCTTAAACAATTTCTCGATCTCTTACTAATTCGTTAAAATGCGGCCAATCTGTATTAGGAGGTTGACGACTTGTTTGCTTTTATCGAGGCATCTTTGGATTGTAGTAAGTACGATTAATTGGTTTACGATTATACGATGAATTGGTTTACGTTTAATCGGTGAAAGATGAGAAAAAAATGGTGGAAAATCGGTAGTTTGAAGAGTAATCGGTAGTTTTGAAATTGAGAGGAAAAAAAGAGAATCGGAAATTTGAATGGTGAAAGTGTGAAATAGATTTAAGTTTAGGTTTTATAAATGAAAAGTATTTTGGTAATAATTAGATTAATGAAAGGTTTTATGGTAATTTTATATACCCCTAGGTTACCCCTTAGCTTCTCCCATTGGATGGCTTTAAAAAAATAGCCCTAAATAGTTTTTGTTAGCCCTCAAATTCCCTAGCTTATCTAAATGGGTATGGAGATACACTCAAGAAAGCAAACCATTACGGAGGAAAGTGGTGCAACAGAGAACTTCTGTAAATGAGAAGACTATCATCCCTGTTGGCATGAATATTCCACAGGGGAGAGGATTTTGGAAAGGAATACTAAAGAGCAAGGAAATGATGAAAGAGCACTTGGTATTAGCGGCGCGCAATGGTGAAAGATTTTATTTTTGGCATGATGATTGGAGTGGGGAAGGGAAACTAAAGGACAGATTTCCTGCAATGTACAAGAAGGCTGGAACCAAGTGGTATACCATAGCGGAATGTATTGATGAACAAAGGAATTGGCAGCTACTCGTTAATGGTTTAACTCAATGGAAGGTAGGAATCAATATATTGAGATGATGAGAAGCATAACTACTCCTCCAATTCTAACAAATACAAAAGATATCGTATCTTGCTTTGGTGAGACAAATGGAAAATTTCCAAACAAAAAGTGCTATGAAACCTACTGCAATGAGGCACGATCAAGTACAACCAGCTTCGGCAAATTTATTTGGAAGAAGGACATTCCTCCTAAGGTATCTGTTCTTATTTGGACCACTTTTCATAAATCTCTTCCCACAATTTGTAAATTGTGTGGTAAGAAAACAGACGAAGGTGATCATATTTTCTTCCATTGTGCATACATACCTGGGGGATTTTGTCTTATTTTATAAAAGCATTTAAAATTTCTTGGTGTATGGCGGAAAATCTAGAACACAACTTCGAAGCTTGGGGTCACCAGAACTTATCTTATAAGAATAAACTGATTTAGAAGAACTTGCTGTATGCAATCATATGAAATGTATGGAAAGAAAGAAATTCAAGGACATTTGCAGGGAAGAACAAGAATGAACGCGACCTGATCACTGATGTAATAGTATCATTGGTCCTGTGGCTCTCCACCACAGATGTATTTCGTTCCTATCCAATAGCAACTATACTCTTTAAATGGGAAGAAGCGGTGTCACTGTAACGGTTCTGTAATACATAATATAGGTCTAGTGTTGAAGAGTAAGAATATGTAATTCAGGATCTGACTCAAAGTGATGGTTTGTATCTTTTCTTTTTTTTTCTTTAAATGATTTTAATCTTTTCGTCAAAAAAAAAAAAGAATTCTCTCTTTTTTCCTCTGTACTTTGTATCTCTTATTCTCTTTATTCTAGTTTCATAACAAATATGTTTTTACTATGGAAAAAATATATAGTGTTAGACCAAACTTTGTGGCGGATCAAAAACCTCCCTTCTCTGTGGTAGTAGGTAATGTGATAGACGATTACAAAATTTAGCCTACTTAATCAACCTTGTCAACTTCAACAACTGGTGTCATTGACGGCTACTAGAGTCATTGTCGTCTACTAGATATCATTTACCCAACTCTGATGATGCTGTTGTCTTTCGATGCTTTCCTTTTTACCAGAAATCTCTCTTTAACCTTTTTGTACAAAGTAATAGGTAAAATAGATGTCCATCTTTATACTAACGAAGAACAACAAAAGAAGCAGATTCTATCTCATTTTCAAGCAACTTATTTTAGAAGCTTCAAAAAATCAAACTTCGCAACGCTTTCTCACAAATCAAAGAAAAAAACAAAAAAAAAGAAAGAAAGAAGAGGAGAAATGGAAAAGGCCAACCCTAGATTGATCTGTACAAAACGTTCCTACTTTTGATCCATATGCTAAAGAGAAAAATAGGCCACAGAAACAACAATAAAGCTGAGCCACTAACCCTCGTCAAACTTCAACTATAAATGCAAAAGACCCTTACAAATACTTTCTTTTCTTATTTTTTCCTTTTTTTTTTCCTTTATTCTAAAGAAATATAAGAAAACCATAAACAAATGAACATATATAGAAAATAGTAGGCTCACTTAAAATATAGCAACAATATGCATACCGGAGACAAAGTAAGAACCCTTTTTCTTGGTTGCTTTCATTTAAGAGAGATACTCTATCTAGCAGCAGGGATCATCTTCTCGTCGCGTTCATTTACATCAAACCTAGGTAGAGTCACCATTGTGTTCAAGCGTGATACACCTTCAAGTGCAGACCACTCCTCCTCTCCTTGTACTGCTTCACCTTGCTGTAATGCTTCCTCTTCATCGACCTCCTCCATGCCTGGCTTCTGAAGAGCTTCAGTAGTACACAATGTTCGAGCTATAGTACCAGAGCGGTTCAATCCAACTGGAACAACTGGGGAATGCTCAGCATTGTCTAGTTTGTCTTGTGGTGCAGGTTGTATTCTGGATTTTGAAATCGAGGCAGTGGAGGTGGTGGTTGTTGGGCTGGTGCTGGAGGACGGAGTTGAGGTAGAAGAGTTGAGAAAGAGGCAGACTACCGCACAGTCATCCACCTTGGAAGTTGGGTACTTTATCTTCCATGCTTTCACTGCAGCCTCAACCAATGCCCGAGCTGCAGAGGCCTCTGCTGGAGCAGAGCTCACTATGTCTACCACTTGCTTGTTGGATAAGACATCCCATATCTGCCATAAGACCAGCTATATTCTTAAAATTGAAAATGCAAGAAGCAGTAAACATTGTTGCCTAATAATATATGCAAGACTCTTGAGCAGGAAACAAATAAGGAAGATACGTGAGGATTCTGTTTTTTTCTCTCTTTTCTTACCCCATCTGTAGCCAACACTAAAAATTCATCCTTCTCGGTGAGACGTCGATACGATACATCAGGCACAGAAATCACACCATACTTCTTGAGGCAAAAATCTCCAAAAGCACGAGCCATTGCCAGGCCAGGGGCATTATTATTTGGCATCCAAACTCGAGAAACATCTGGTTCAGCCTGAAGGGCAAAAACCCTTCCTTTACATCTCCTGATCCTTTCAGCCTCCCCTATAATAATGATAAAAAAAAAGAAGACGATACTTATTAAGAATTTAATACAACTTCCTCATTCCTTATTTTATTTTCTCCCCTCTTTCTATGTGTCATGACCCAAGTTTAATACAGAAGAAAACAACATATTAAGCACTTGAATAAAATATGGTGCTTGGAGTGATACGCTATATTCTTCACTGCTTCCTGATTATAACTGAGTTTACATAGAACTAGTGTAGCTACAAATTTTGAAGGGCTCAATAATGCTAAAATAATTTCACATGCGATGTGCAAGAAAAAAACATACTTGGGAGATTTGGTTTCAGGTCCTCAGTCAACTGTACTGCAACAAGGGAGTCATTTTCATCTCTGGTTCCCAGTATTGCTCTTGAATCCCCGATATTTCCAATGACAAGATCTTGACCCTGTAGAAAAGAAAGATTAGATTAGACAATTAGTTACTGTATTTAAGCACAAACACAATTGAAGCTAGTCTAGCCCATTAATTGTAGAAGTTAAACTCGTTACCTGTTTGACCATCGTAACTGCTGTTGTCCCACTAAAGAAACAGTCGACATTCGGGTGCATCCTTAGCTCCCTATCCATAACCTTGAAAGCCTTCAAAAAGGACTCTTTCAGATTAGAAATCTGTGGGAGTTTCTCCCGATCTCCAACATCCAGAGAGTCAAAAAAATCATTATCCATGCAGAAAGAGCCAGTTTCATCAGTATTTATGCTTTCCCTTGCACTATCATTCTCTCTAAATACATTTTTGGGATCAATATTTGATTCCCAATGGGAGTTGATCCTCAAAGGAAGAGAATCTCTCACTCTTTTTGCCACCATATGGCCATATGGACCATGTCCATCAAAAACTCCACAGAAGATTGTATCCTCTCTTGAAGCAAAATTCTGGATTTGAACAATTAGAAAAAAATATTACAGTCGAATTATCGATTATTAAGATTCTAATAACCAAGATCAAGAAATTCATAAACCATACCACATATCATGGTCAATTGTAGCGAAAATTGGATCATACTGTATTAAATGATGATAATTGTGATGTTTTCTAACAGGGGATTCGAAAAAGAAAGGGCCTTCGGGTTTTTCACTTTCTACCAACAAATTCAAGAAGCCAGATATGATAAATACATAAAGCATAATAAAAACACAATATATAAATAAATCATACCTCCCAAACAATCATGGCATCCTGGTTAGTTCCTTTCCTTCCTTGTTGAGTACAGAGCGAAGCAAGATCAGTAGCTCCATTCACAAACATCCTTCCTGGAATTCTATGTAAACTATCTTCCAGCTTACTACTACTTGTACTACTCCTACTACTTCCTTGCCTTTTCTTAGAATTCCTTTTCTGTTTCCATTTTGGTGAAGAGGCTGTTGGTGAATTAGGGATTGAGTTTCTTCCACCAGCAGATAAACAGGAACCCATCCTTAGGGCCCTGACTATATTCAGTAAACACTCCAGAACAACCAAATTATCAAATCCTAGAAAACTTATTTTCACAACTCACTCAGCTACCAATATCTAATCAAACACACCCCAAATTAAACTTCTTAGATGCTTAATTTTCAGTGAACTTGATTAGGTTAGGTAAACTGGTGAATCCATTGGATTTGTATAAGAAAAACAGATCTATTAAAGTTTGCGGACTGAAAGATTCTTTGGAATCGTAATATATTTACCTAAATTCACACTATTACTTGCCTTGTACAACAAACAAAATTAAAATATCAACAAAATTCATATATGTATATATGCTAAGAATGAAACCGAAGCAAACCCCCAAAATCAAATGAATCAATCCAATTCAATTAAAAAGTGAATCGGAAAGTAATGGAAGAATCAAGTGACAAGATCTATAAGTAGAAGAGAAGAAGATAAAACAGTGTAATTGGAAAATTTTCTAAATTTAGTTAATTGAGAGAGATTAGATTTGAATGGATTTGGGTTTTAGATTTATGAAAAAAAATTCAATCCAAAAAAATCTCTGAAAAAAAAAGAACAAGTCTCTCCCTTTGCTTCTCAAACACAGTGACACTTGGATTTATGTTTATATTTAGTAGAGATATTTTTCCTCGAGATACTGGATTTGGTTCGATGAACTTTAACTGTCAGATATTTGTGTTATCCATATTTTACTTCGGGATTAACTGAATTGTCTTATCTCATAAAAGGTATCAACTATCAGCGTAGCCTATGACCAAAACTCGGGGCATAGCGGCTCAACTGCGCCTTCCGCACAACGATTTGTGGTTTGTGTGCAAACCTACTTCCTACCCATCTTAGGTTTTACACCACACGATATGTCGTCATTTATATGGTTAATCGGCGATCCCTTATGGTGATTCAAGTTCCGGTAAAAACTTGAATCCACGTAAGCTTGAATTGTAGACGGGGTTTTATGGTTTTTTGCTTGAATTAAGCATCTAGCGCCCAATGATTTAGTGTAAAGGGTGGAGTCATTGGGTAACAAACGTATATCCAATGGATGTGTTAAGCTGATGACCTATATTTTTTTGCGCCTAATGGTTATGCGCAACAGTATAATACAAAGAACTTGATTCAACTTTGCATTCAAGCATTTGCTTGATCCATAACTTTAATTTAACTTTAGGCAATGTTTTTTTTGTTTGAATTTTAAAGTCGGAGAACAGTAAGACTTAGCCTCACTCATCTAAAACCCTAATCATAAAAAAAGGTTAATTTTTTAAGAGTTATATAGGTGTTTACCCATATTAGAATGTTCAAATTAATATTTAAATTAGTATTTACCCATACATGATTATAAAAATCCAATTTACAAGCCAGATAAATCTAAGTCTTATCCTATAAAAAAGATCTATCGCCTTTCATCAATGAATTTTGAGTAATTTCTCATCTATTTCAATCTTCTATTTTAACATCCAATCATCGAGTCAAGTTTTACCAGAAAGATCTTTCACTAGGCTAATATGCTCTTTGTGACATTAATTAATATAGAGCTTGTTTGATATCATAATGATCTGCTTCCTTGAGTAACTGTATATTCAAATATATCATTATTATGTCTGCATGATCTTTCTATTGACTCATATAAGTTCTCAAAATATGATGTACTTTATTGTTTTTTGGATTCATTTTCAACATCGGAGTGTCATCCAGTTTTGATGCATGAACAGAGACAATCTTATACGAGGGTTTAGTTAGATAGATGCTAAATTAGGTAGTGTACTTCCTTTCTTGGGTAAGCATTCATGTAACCAAGTGGTCTTTCCATCTTACCTTGTGGAGCCACAACCCTAATCACGCTTCCACTAAATGTTGTTGTGATATTGACATCTTTATTTATGGGTGCATGTCCGATATTGAGATTTTTAATCTTACAGGTATATAGACAATTGGTATTATATGATCTTGTCGCTTCAACGATATCGATATACTACAAATCAATTAATGTTTTTCACTTCGAATATACATTTGAATACGAGGATCAATATAAGAAATAATGGGAATACACCATAACAATAATTGTCTTTCCCTTAAAAAATTTATTTTCAAATCTCCCCTTAACGAGGGAAGACAGTCTCATCATAATGACAAATCGTAAATTTAGCACTAACGATATTCTCTGCTAAAGGTTTTAGAACAACATGTAATTGTCGAGAATTCAGACCCATCGTAGTAAGTTATAGGGTTGCACAAACACATGTACAACACAACCAAATACCTGCAAAAATGTAAACTCAGTCTTGTATCCAGTTATAGATGGTGGGTTTTTGTCAGGGTTAAAATAGTAAAAGATTATGTTTCTGCCCCAGGTCTCAGAAATATTAAACTTTAGAATTCTGCAAAGAATTTTAAGGCATGTAATCATTCCTGCCTCTCTCTCTGTACGTATGTAATCACATGAATGCATCATCCGACAGAACTCATCAGATTATATATATACAATCAAATTTATTAAATAAATTAACATTCATCCTTGTACAAAATTATTAGAATAGCGCTGATGCTTATTACGACATTCCCAGATGTTCTATGATTTTTACATAACAAATCTCAAGCTTCTACTAGTATAGAGTGAATCATAAATAAATCTAGTGTTAAATTCCTATAATTGCTTTATATCAATATTCAAACCTTAATCGAATAATCTTGATTTATCACAGTGTCCATACAAGTTTGTATGAAATCTCATAATGAGTTATACACGAATGTATTTAGTCAAAAACTTTGTTTTGTGACGCTACATCATAATTATCTTGGAAAAACGTACCAATGGGTGTAGAATGGGGAAAAATGTTCTACAAAACATATGTTCCCCCGTGTGTCTACTACGACATATTAAAAGGGCGTCCAATTCCGAGTAACGGTCTAAGAGATATGGCCTAACCCTAGACGAACCGCAATCTGAAAACTGTCAGAATTTTATTTAAAAATTCCTGGAAGGTTGTTGTTTGTCCGTTTGACAGCCAAAACGAGCATTAAACCTAAATCCTTCTGTGCAAGGAGAAAGCTGATGATTTTCCAATTCTGGAATTGGGGTGGATCATAAATACGGACATGTATGAAGAATCTACTTCTTTTGTTAAACATTATGTCTGAATTTTTGGGGTGAAACATTGTATCTGAATTTTTTGGGCATATGGACCCATGGGTGTACATAACAATAATGGTCTTCAAAGAAACAAGCTTTAAAGACCATATAGGTCTTAAGAGAAAATAGGTGGAAGTATTGAGAAATAATTAAAAAAACAATAAAAAGAGTCGTAGGACCGGCGCCAACCGGTCGGTCGGCCGACCATCCCTTGGCCGGTCTTATAATATTTAAGTTTTATTATTTTATCCTAATGTTTTCTCTTTATATCAAAACTCCTTTGCTCTTTCTACTGAAGTCAAAAAATTCCAAACAACTTCAAAGACCAAATAGTTGTGTACAGAGAATGGTCCCACAACCATCTAAAGTATTAAAATATCATTATTTTACATTTCCAAAATTTTGGTCTTCACTTTAATTGGTCCTCACACCAATATTATTACCAAATATATATATCAAAATATTGCTAGAGACTATATGATACGCGAAGCATGGTTTCGCAATTACCAAATTCGTATTTCTCCAAACTCATGTTACACCAAATTGGTCGGTCCTCTCCCCATCAATTTTGGTCAGTCTTCTTTCCTACCACTTTTGGTCGGTCCCTCTACCACCAAATTGGTCGGTCCCTCTACCACTCTTTTATTGGTCCTGCTACCAATAATTAAAAATAGTCTTAGCTTCTTTACTTTGTTACTTGAACCATTTGACAGTAGTACGAAACTAAATATATTACAATTACTAATGTTAGTACTCGCACGAGATTGGTATTCACATGAGATTGATACTCGCACAACTTCAAGATCATACGAGTATTATTACTGCCTCAGCTGACACAATGATATGCAACAACTACCAATGTCAATATCAATCATACTCTCAAACACTATGATGTATTAAGCATCACTGCTTGTCTCAGCAACATGCTAGACTCAGCAACATGCTAAAATTAAAAGTCTAGCTAGGTCAATAACTAAACATATGATACACGTCTATAAAATAGACTCAACCACGCTCAAGACATCGATTATGTCACATGGGGGGATATTCACTAGGGTTTTTTTACGACGGCCTACAACACGTGAGGTGTAGTAATATATCCACGATGAGAAAGTATAAAAGTCGTGTCGGCAGTTGAAGGAATAAATGGAATAGTGGTCGTACAACTATCAAGTCCCACTAGCATGATGGAATTGGTTTTCACCACGATTTCCACTTCTCCGCAACTATGACCACTTACGAGATCAATGTGTTAATTTCTACTGTTATAAGTAGGTTCTCTAACCTATCGACAAAAGGGCAAGAGTTTTATCTCATAAGAACAAGATGGACGATCACAGAGCCATCACTTAAGTAATTCTCAGAAAACTCAGACTTCCGATTTTGGTCTTCACGGCAGTTCAACACACATACCATCATTCACATTCAACTTCATTGATCCTAATACCTTATCTACTTCTTTCCCACACAGATCAACCCTTTTCATTACTTTGTGATCGGAACGAAATTGGAACGGTCATTCCTCAATTTTGTACAGATTGATCTCTCGAATCTTAAAAGTACTTCTACAATACAAATGGTTAAGGTTTAAAAGATTTACTCTTACTAGAATCAACCTATTCCATCATTTAACCTTTTAATCCTTATTCATTTTTACCCACAAACACCAGTCACCAACTGATACATAAAAAATGGTTGTGTAACAATATATTTTAACGAATAAGTAAAGTTGTAATTGCGTATTCCAATACATTAATAGGAAAGTTGGTATGTATACCCAAATCTTAAACATCATATGTAACCTTTAATGTTACTTTTAGTAGACCATAGGGTATAACATACTCTAATCGATCATATTAAATATGCAATTATTGTCAAGTTTAAACTCTTTAGCATTGACAAGTGTGGTTTTTTATTACCTAAAACAGTAATATCCATATCCTTAACGCAGCAGCACAACCAAACAATCTGAAAAAACATCCCCTTAAAATTACAACTTTATTTTAGGGTGAAAACAAATGTACTGCAAAATAGTACTTTCAGGTAGGTTTGAGAGATCAAGCTCGAACAGGACGGGCCTAAACTAAGAAATGGTCGTTCACGTCCTGCTTCAATCACAAAGGTGGAGAAGATTGGGTAGGTCTTAGGGGAGGGAATCAAAGAAGGTTGAGAAATATCAGTGTGATAAGTAATTGCAGTGTATGAAGAAGAAAGGATTATCTCTGAGATGAAGTGCTGGAAGGAGACACACTGATTTCTCGTAAGTGCTGGAAGTTACAGAAGAAGTAGAGGAGTAACGATTGTGGAGATTGTAGTGGAGTCATGTACAAAAATCAAGGAAGACTTGTATAACCACTATTCCCCATTCTCTCAACTGTCTTGTAACTGTCCCACTACTTGTTACCTTCTTGTTCGTGGATGTATTTCCAGAACGCACGATTGTCGTAGATCGCCAGACCAATATCCCAATGAGAATCCCCCCATGTGTTGCATTTGATATCTCGTGGAAATAGTGGAGTCGTATACTATCACTTTTGATTAAATCAAGTCAAGTCGATGACTTGCTAAGTAGGTGAGGCAAGTTGCACAACTCACTAGATTGATAATCAGACTGATTAGTGTCGAGTCTGGTAAGTTCAATGGTCATGTACTAGCTTAGGAGTAACATGGCATATTTAATGGCTAAGTATTATCTCAGTAGTATCTTAGCACAAACCTGGAAGATATTTGAAGCCAATATTGTAGAGAGATTCTTAAGCAAGAAAGCTTATTAATCGTATGAGATTGGTGTTGACGTCAGGCCAGTATTGAAAAGAATAGTGTATTTCTAAGAGGAGTAGCTAGAAAAGCTAACACTAACTTCTTTGAGCGAATAGTAATGTGCTAACTTTTTTATGCATAAAAGCTATATTATGTTAGGGCTAGGAAGCTAGCGCCAAGGACTTTTGAAGTTAGCACTTCTCAAAGAAGCCAGCTAGGTCAAGAAAAGTTAGTACCAATGTGCTTGTGGCCAAGGACGCTTGCGCTAAGTCACTTGGCCAAGGACACGCTAAGCTGGGACGCACTTTCCATAGGCTATGGAGGTACTAGCTAGGGACGCGCTAGGCATGAACTCTCTAGCCATGGAAGCGCTAAGGCATGAATGCATTATCCATGGAAGCGCTAAGGCCATGTACTTATTGGCCATGGGCGCATTGGCCATGGACGTATTGGACAAGGACGTATTGGTCATGGACTCTAGGCCAAGGGCGTGCTATCCAAGGCCGTGCTAGCCAAGGATGTGCTATCCAAGGATGTTAGGCCAATGGTGTACCATCCAAGGCCACATCAGGCTAGGGACATGCTTTCCAGGGATGCATCAGGATAGGGACGTGCTAATCCAAGGACGCATCACGCTAGGTACGTGCTAAGCCAAAGACGCATCAGGCTAGGGACGTGATAGCCATGACGTTGCTAGGTTGATATGTGATAGCTAAGAGGAGTTGGCGCTTTTAGCGCTTGGGAAAAAAATTGGTGCCAAGGTGCTAGGCCAAGTGGCTAGTGCTATCCTGGTGCTAATGGGAGAAAAGGATAGGGTTAGCCTAGATCAGAGGAAGAATACATCTTTTAAGGCATTGTTCCTTGTTTGTAGCGCATCCAAGAGGAGCGATGCATAATTCGTGGCTTTTCTTTGAGCAAAGTGCCAAAGTAGTGATAGGTGCATAATCTACATGGTTTTAGTACAAATTGCATACTTTTTTTTAGTTATATTTCTTTCATTATACATTGTATTACTCTTTTTTTCTATTTTGTTTCTCATGATAGGACGATTCAACCAAAAGAAGTGGAAATGACTTTAAAAGTGCTAAGGAAGTGAAGTGCTACAAGTGAATTTTTTTTAAAGAAACTCCTTTTAAATACAGAAATTCTTTACACCATCCTGTATATAGTTTAAAGCGAAGCCAACGCAAAAAGAATAAGGTCATTCCGAGTTCGTATGAAGAAGTTATGAGCAAAACCGTGAAACCAACTTGGACTTGGTATCTGTTGAGCCTTATTGGGCCTGCGCGGGAAGAAAAATAAGGGAAGCGTTTTGGGATCTCCTTTGACGTGAAAATTAGGGTTTTTGTTGGTTTTAGAGGAGGTTACCAAAGCCTATATAAAGGGAGGGGGAGGGGGGGCGAGATACAATTTTGGACACAACTTCTCACAGATAGAATATTTTCTTAATCAATTTTTATTGGTTGTTTTGGGCTCGCCTTTGACATGAAAATTAAGTTTTTTGTTGGTTGTAGAGGAGGTTACCAAAGCCTATATAAAGGGGAGACAAGATACAATTTTGGACACAACTTCTCACAGATAGAATATTTCAATTTTTAATGGCTTTTAAGAAAGCCATGTCTAGCTAAATTTCTTTGTTATGGTGAAAGGATGAACTTGTAGTATTAATTTTCTTGTGTTTCAAAACTAGGGTTTTCAACTATTAAATCTTAATGTTAATGAGTTGTTTCTCTTTCAATGTTTTATCTTTCTCGATGATTTTTCATGTTCTATGTCATGTATAGTTCATTGTTTGATTAGTAGAAGAACTCGTTGACCCTTTCGCGATAATCGTTTTATGAATATTCTTTGACTATTTATGCCGCGTATACTTAGCACTTCGAAATTCTACTTTAGGTTGAGAATAAACAATTCCTTTTGGAAATTCTTTTCTTCGATTCTTAAACGAAATATCTTCCGTGTATTAGTAGCTAGATTTGCTATTATGCACGAGTAAAATGGATACTCTTTGTGATGAAGGCAAGTAAACCCTAATATACAACGGATTCCCGAAACCTTGACGATTTTCTATTATTGATTTCAATCTTTAATAAATAGTTTTAATTCATTCATTAGTTAATTCTTTACAAAAATCGAAAAAACATCTTTTGACCTGAAAGTTACTTGAATTAATTAGTATAAGTAATACACGCTCCTCGTGGGAACGAACCGTATTTTCTCTTGTCTACATCTTTCGACATTGTGCGCTTGCGGTAGATCAAAGTCAGTTTTCCAACGCATCAAGTAGCATATTTAAGCTCAGAAGAGCAATTTTAGAAGCGTTCGTTGTGAAAGAAGTGTATTCTGGTGTATAAGCATTGACTATTCCCGTATTTGATAGATGTTACCGGAACATCGATGCACACTCGAGACAAGTTCAAGGAATTCAGCTATGGAATTTTATGTGACTTGAACTAGTTCTATATGGCATAAATATTGTGAGTATTGAGGAGGCTGCGAGGCCAATTTAGAATGTTTGTAGAGAATCTGTATTCTTAATTCTCTTGCGGAATATAAGTAAGGATACAATATTCCATTTTTTGTTATAGAGATAAGCACATGCGCATAAATATGCACATATCCTTTTATATTCCTGCCGCTTGGCAGAAGGTAATTTTATAATTTTATCCCTTGTCAAAAACTCACTGATATGTATTATAGTTGTGGTAAGAATAGGTTTCAAACTCTCGAACTTGTGAAGATTGATTTTAGACTTACTCTTAATTTAGAATAGAAAATAAATAAAATATAATGACAAAATTACAAGGGACTGGGACTCAAAATTCCATCGATTTTCACATTCATGTGGTACAAATATTGATTCTTAACCATTTAAGCTCTTTTATGGACTCTTTTTTTTGTTTGCCAAAAGTAGATTTTTGAAACATTTGATTATAAATCCTAAGCATGGACCATCAAAACACTTAAACTAAGCATGAAACAATTAAAATAAGTGCAAAAAGTCACAAAGAATCGAATATAGTTACCAAACAAGTGTGAAAAATAGCTTCCTCCATTGTCCCAGTAATGGGGTTTAGCTCATCTCGCCTAAAACAATCTCAAAAGATAGGTACATAGATCAAAAGTGCTTGATAAGAAGAATACAAAAAGAACTGACCAACTGAGTCGCAAAAGAATTAAAATGATTTATTGAATCTACGATATACTCTAGACGCAGTTGGAAAAGGACTGTCTCCCTTTGTATTAAAACCGGAAACTGTTGTTTTCACTGTAGCAAAAATTGTTGCTATAACTTATGAATTTAAAAGAATAGACAACGGAATCAACAACAGTTTTCTACTTTTAGTCACGGTTTCTCCATCTTCTTCACGTGATGAACTTGTAGCAACAACAGATTTTATGAATTTTCTTTGA
>JAJJMC010029152.1:1983532-1996942 GCA_023531435.1 Papaver californicum
CCCTGTTAGCGACAACGTAGGATTCAATAATTTGAATACTAGTGATAAAGATTTCACTATTTTGACTTATCCCTTTCATATTCATTATAGGTGTGTATATATAGTAAATTTCATTCAAGGTGAATTTACATTTGATAACCATCTGCATGGATGTGTTTGGAAGTTAACAAGGTGTGGATAAGTATTAGGGGCAAATAGAACTTTTCTGGTGTTAATCGTTGTTCTATTTCGTCAACAAATATTGATATATTTTTCGTTTTATATTACTTGTGATGAATCATCGTAGTTACCAGTTATGACAAGGAATTAATCCATCAAATAGTTGTATACTCTTTTTAATGTTATAAAAAGACTTGAATTTAACCGAGCCAAAGTCTATGTGATTATCATACAAACAAAAGTCTAATATCATGATAAATTCAAACTCACTGACCAAAATGCTTATGCTAGGTAAACCAAAGTCTATAGAACTATTGTGCAAATAATAGTATATGACTGAAAACATATAAATTGTTAGAGAATTTCGCGATTGAACCCACCAACGTTAGTATATCAAGTTTGGTTGTCGAGTTTAGTTCAAAAACTCAAATTCGCTTGAGTAGAATACTAAAGTCATTTTCGTTAGGTTAGACTAGGAACATAGAAATGTTGAGCCTTGCTCTAATTACTCTTGAAAACCTGAAGACGATTGAAGACAAAACGAAGACATCATCTTTCAGTTCAAGGTAAGTAACTACGAGACTTAACTTATTCCATTTTTATCTATTCTTCATGCAAGTTTTTATTCATTCAAAACATAACATACAAAGTTACATTTATTACAATGACTTTAGTATCCATGACTTATCCATTATACATGTGATCAAAGTATCAAAAGGTATGATATAGATAGTTGTTTCGGCAACTTAAAGTATATAAAGTTACGAAGAATAGTTTATCTATAGACTTTGTTCTCTATAATAATGCACTAATTGGTAACTTGTTATTATTTTGTGTGTCGAAAGCAATTTCAAAAACATAGTTCAAGAAAGTAGACTTATTAAACTTGTTTCAAAATTCGATAGGATTCAGGACTGAACCCAGGATCAATCCCTTGAACAGGGCCGATCCCAGGACTAGGGTTGTCAATGGATCTGGTTCCTTTTGTGTACCGTTGGACCCAGAACCGGGCCCAATAAAAAAGACAGGTGTGGGTCCTAATGTAGTGGACCCGGAACCTAACCCAATAAAAACCCTAGATACTCTTTGGGTCCAGGTATATATTGGGTCTTCAAAAATCAATTATATATTTATTTATTTATTTTATATTCATCATGTTGACTTGAATCTAAAAGAAAAATCATATAAAATTATTGTTATATCTATGTAAATCTTCTGATTGAAAATTAAATCTAAGAAAATAAAAAAAAAAAATCCAAACAAAAATAAACGAAATCTGTAAATTTTCGGTAAAATTAACAAACAAGTGACAAATATTCGGGTACCCGGTGGGTAATACCCGTTAGGACCCAAAGGTTTATTGGTTCCTAACCGTTCTATCCGTCAGGTACTACTATTGCTAATGGATCTAATCTTAGGACCCAGAAACGGAACCGGAATCAGATCTTATTTACCCAGTTTCTATTCGGTTACAGGAAATCGGGTACCCATTTACATCCCTACCCAAGATCGACCCTAGGTACTGATTCTGAGTGAATCTGACTTTTGTTTTACTTTTTCATTGGTCTGTTATCTTCACGGGTTTGTGCAGACATCAAGAAGTAAATAAGTTAGATTGGAAAGTTCATTAGAATGTCGATATAATGATTTGAACATGTGATAAACTCTAATTTTTTAATGTGTAAGAATATACCTTTGATACTCAAGGAAAGATCCCAAGATATCGATTTTTCAATAATATATTTGATATCGAATTATATATTTTCCGTTCCCATAGGTTTTCATATCTCTAGCACATTATATTAGTAAAGTACATGGGCTATCTAATCTTAGTTGTCAGACTAGGAGTGAAATCGATTATGAGTTAGATATTACTTGGTTTTTGCTAATTTTAAAAATATATCATTATTACATATCTTGAGAATTTTTAAAATTGGTAAATAAGTATCAGCAATTAATGGCTTGGTCATAACATTATAAATATGAAGTCTTTTTACAAACTAATCTTAGAACACACCTTATGTGAGTGTGGAAAAACCAAATTGCTAAAGAGATATGAGTAATCTAATTAGGTGAAATATTTTGTGTTTCCTTTGTTAATGTCATATTTGAGACCAAGAAGCCTCTAGGTTTACCGTTGATGGAAGGCTAGATTATTATTTAGTTTTCAGTTGATTACTTGTGTTTGAACTAACGTTGTATCCATCTTTGATTGATCTAACTTATTTATTCAAGGTCATTCACTTATGTTATAAGGCCACTCAGTTTGAAGATTTTACTAGTACATATCTAAGTGATTCTGGATCTGCATGGTAGAACTGTTAATCAATCAATGTTAATAGACTCTATTTTGTTGATCAATAGTGGAATCAAGTTGCTACACAACGGTTGCTTTTGAAGATTATAATTGAAGGTTAAATACTTAAAGACTTTTCTTATTGGCTCTGATCTTTGTATGATTTTATGCGAACTTGATTATCTAGGATTCCATAAATAATTTATTTCGATAGATATCAAAGACCTGTTGAAGGTTGAACAAACTGCCTAGTTGCATTAATTTACTTGGATAAAACTTTTTTATCGAGATTGATTATTTTAATAATTATTATTTTGGTTTGATCTTTTGATCAAGAAGTTTAATTATTAAACGGAAGATCCTTTGACTCTACTTTATCACTGACCTAAAGATTAATTATATGTTATTAATAAGTGAGTGGTTACTGAAGCAGGTTAGTCTTTTACTGTATTAGGTTACGATCCAAAGGAGTCCAATACAGAACTCTTCACGATGGTGAATTGACTCAAGATAGTGTACTTTGTCTTGGGATTCACGTACGTTGGCCGGATTGGTTGTAGGTGTAGGGATACTGAAGGAACTGGGTAACTTAGGGTAGTTTACTTAATATCAACTATATAAAGTTGCAGTAGTCAATTTGTACAACGACTAGCTTAATTATGAGAGTATTCAAAACTGGCCAGGTCCCTGGGGTTTTCTGCCAAACAATTTTCCTCTTGAACAATTTCTTCTGTCTATATAATTTACTTTATCTTCAGATTTCAACAAGAATAAAAGTAGTATAATTTAAATAACGTTTCTCCATAAATCTTGAGTGGCCTTATAACAGAAGAGAAGGGCCTTTGAATAAACAATAACTGAAAATTTAAGAAAATTTATAACTATATCAAATAAAATCTAAATTACCAGTTTTTCTTTTATCTAAGTAGAGATACTTTTATGCTTCATAATTCCAAGGAATACTTTCAAAGTCACTTACCGATCTCGGAGGTTCAAGGGAGAGTAAATGAACCCTCTATGCAACTTTACTACATGAAATGTATAATGGGATGAAGATTGTAGTGTTGCAAAGAGTCCATGTTTATAATGTTCTATAGTTTAAGCTATGTAATTTCCGAAAATAAAATACACTATTTTTGTATTTGTATCCATATTTATTACTTAGCTAGATTTTATAGGATAATACAGTTGTGGATTACTCCTTGCATTGATGACAAATATATTGTTTCCAATATAGTATTCTAGAACTAGGTATAATCAATGTTCAAGATCTCCCACTAGATTTATCACTTATAGTCACTTGCATATAACGCATTTTATTAAATAAGGTTATTGGTAATCACGGCAATCCCTGAGGATAGCAAGCTCATAAATGCTTGTGATAAGTATAGCAGTAGCAATCAATCTTAAACATTAACCTTGCCAAGTTACCTTTGTAAACAACTCTTACCTAGCTAAGATACAACTTTCAATATTTGTCACTAACTTACCTAAGTTACATACTTGACTCATAAAAATGAAACATACCTTAGGTGGAAGTGGGATCATATTGATTTATTGTATCTAACATAGCCAAGGATGGCTTTAGAAACCGTGTAGAATATCTAGCCTTGCGCGACGAAGGAAATTTTTGAACCATAATGCAAAAGCTTAAGTCACGTTTTGGGCCAAGAGTTCTCGAAACCTACATCTTTGGGTTATCGAAAACTACATGTTAGTAATTCAGGCATCAAGTTTTGGAAGCTAGATAATAACAACAAGCAGTAAAATATGTCTTTCACTTCAGTTTCTGAAAAACAAGAGATCCAGCTTTGAAAAGCTTGATAATGAGCATTCGGTTTCGCACTTATTTTCAGAAACTAGAGTTTATGTTTAAGGAAGCTAGACATTTAAAAAAAATTATATCTCATTTTTTCGAAACATCAAGTGTGAGGACCTAAAATGCATCCTTTGTTGAATGACCATTAGTTTTTGAAAAATTAGCAAATTAGTTTTCGAGTTGAATCTTTGATCAATTATTTGATCAAGTCTTTCGTACTAAAGTCATATAATCAAGAATTTATTATTCGTTCGATAGACATAGAGGGAAGATAATCATAGGAAGGAAAATCAATATTCAATTACTAACCTTGTTTTGAAGGGAAATGCCTTTGTGTGTTCTTCATTTTCCAGTCTTCAATTCTTTATGAAGAACTCGAAGTATTCTGTTTCACCTCTACAACCTGATTTTAACCTAATTCGAAGTGGGCGTACTAAAGTAGTATGATTTAAACATATAGTTTTGGCATCTAAATTTAAAATTTTGGTTCAACCGAGCAATGTTGTAACATACCTTAAAGACGCCATTTGCATGGTCTGTTTTGTTTCTAGAAACATTAGGAAGACTGCTAGTGAAAATGCAATCCATACAATCGTTGATTATGAATGGACAACTATTTATTTTTACATGAAGGGAATCTAGGGGATACATGAGAGACTTATTTACTAACTCATTACCTGAATTCGCATGAGAAAAACAAATGGCTAAATGAACCATTTGAAAACTTCCTTGAATTGAATCAAGGGGAGACGCTTACATCAAGGGGAGGATCCAAGGATATGATGTTGAAATATTTCAAAAAGTGAAAAGTGCATTTTACTTTTGTTTCCATTCGGACATGATTTATTTTTCCCATGGGTTTTTGTTACTTGACAAGGTTTTTAATGATACAACAATAACAACACTTATTATGTATTGAATATTGACGATCTACAAATCGTATTAATATTATTAAACAATATCTTTACCAGAGAAAAGTGATGTGATAGTTTATAACACAAAATAACTTCCTGAACCAACACAAAGAATCAAGCATTGTATCACCACAGTTTTCATCACGATTCAACTAGTTGTGCTAATACTACCATAGCCTATGAATATCAACCGTTGATCACCCGTGAAGCATAAAAAATGAAAGTACATATGGATATTTAACAAATAAGTACATTCATATCTATAAAGTTGTATTCTTTTTCATTCATTAAGATTTTTCCCACTCAGGCTTCTCTTGCCAAGGTTTTAACAAGAAAATATATAAGCCCCCAAATGTGTTATGAATTTTCTGAACACTGTACTACTTTCTTAGTCTAGGCTTTGTTCCTTCGGGATTCCCTGAAAATATTTTAACGAGCCAATCGAGATCATAACAATGTTTCAACGAGGAGGGTTGATAAGTGCTTAATTTACATATTTTTAGTGTCAATTACATATTTGTTTTACTTATATTTCTTTCATATTACCTTGTAATATGTTTTTTTTTATCTTATATCGTATATTAGGTGAAATACCCTAAGAAGAGTGAATATGGCTACAAAAGTGTTAAGAAGTGAAGTACTCCAAGTATCTAAGTTTCTTAAGCCAAGAGAAGTGAAAGAAGTGCGATAAAAAGGAGTAAAAAACGTCGAAAACACAAGAACAACCCAAAGTCAAGGAGATGAACCCCAAAATTCATGAGTTCTTGAATAATTTATGAATAGATTTGAAGGACGGAGCTAAAGGAGAAAACATGGAGTCATTCTGAGGTCGTATGAAGAAGTTATGAGTAAAACGGTGAAACCAACTGAAATTTGGTTTCTGTTAGGCTTGTTTTGGACCTGCGCAGGAAGAGAAAGAAATGATGCATTTTGGGCTTGCCTTGGACGTGAAAGTAAGGGTTTTTGTTGGATTTTAAGGAGGTTAAGCGTCCTACAAGTTTCAAGGGTTTATCATCAAGGGTTGACCGAAGACAAAGTTATTTCTATTGTACACTATGGGAAAGTTATAATTCCAATACTAGAAGGTGAGTGTATGTTCCCATCCTCATATATGGTTGATTTCCTAAGAAGTAATCAAATTTAGTTTCCTTCGAGATCATCAGAAAAAGAAAATATTTCCATCAATAGTGTGTAAGTATTCTCTCTTCAATCCTGCTTACACACCAGTGTGACCCTTAAAATCGTCTTACGAGTGCAAATTCATAAAACCTTATTGGTGAGGCAGAGTCGAGGCAAAATGCTTATTTGGTTGCTCTGTTAGTTCATTGTCCATATGGCAAAAGATATATTTGGAACTGGTTCAACTCGCCACACTCTCTCTCATTGGTTGAGCGTACGAGCTTGTATTTTCTCTGGAAAAATTTTAATTACTTGGCCTTTGGAGGAGAAACTTTATGTCCTTATAGATATTTGGATACTCGAGACTAATTAAAAGTTGGAATAAAGATTTTGTGGGTATACCGCTTATAAACCCTCACAAGACAATACTTTTATGTTAGGGTCACCTAGGAGTTTGACGGCTTGCTGCACGTGCTAAGTGTAGTCGTGATTCCTACGAAAGTGAGTTAGATTTTCATTTTATTTTCTAGCTTAGATTTGCTCGAGGACTAACAAAATATAAGTTTGGGGTATCTGATAGACATGTTTTCGTGTCTTATTTGGTCTCATATTATATTGCTATTACTCAGTTTTTGTATTAGTATTGTTATTTGTAGGTATTTTTTGTGGAATTGGCTATTGTGGAAAATTTTGCTTTGATAAAGGTGCCCAGACTTTGGTTCAAGGCACCCACCTTCTTTTAATTTCAAAACAGAATTTTAACGAGAATCTATATCTTTCAACTGTATGAATTGGTTAAGGAGTTTCTGGAAAATTTTGAAGAGTTTTAAGACAAGAATATCTTCTTGCCTTTTTAAGAGGAGTTTTACAAGTTTTGGATACTCAAAATAAACAAAATAATCGATCAAATATCACATGTTCACGTAAAACAGGAAGAAAAATATATTCTCGACATTTTGTTGTTGAAAACTCAGAAATTCTTTCTTAATCAAGGCAACAACATCAAAGATAGTATCTCAACAAGGCAACAACATTAAGTTTCTTTCATTCTCGTGTCTGAATCAGGAAACAACATCATCAGGTTTTCATCACCGAGATATGATTTTCACTAAAGAAACTTTGTTCTTGAAGACTTTAGGGAGAAAATTGATATGTGGGTATTTTAGTATAAATAGGAGTCTTGTGGGAACAATTGGGGGGAGTTGGAGAGCCAGAATCGAGAAGAAGAAAAAAATCAGAAAAGTTAGTTGTACACCGAGGAATAAGAAGAAGAGACAACGTGAAAACACAGTCACAGAGAAGCATCACCTTTTCCTTCAAATCCAACATCGGAAGAGAACGTCATTTATTTGACCGTGATATTTTCTATTCTTTTCGGCGACAGAGGTATTTCAGAGAACTATGACCATTTCTTGTTTGCAATAGAAACACACCGTTCCTAATTTTCTGTACTATTCTTTCTTTTATTTTCTTCTTGTAAATACCTTGAACTATCTATAAATCATTTGAGATAGTGTTTAACATGAGTAGCTGAACTTTTTCTTTCTAGGGTAGAGGAGGAAGCTATTTTTGATGTGTATTTATTAATATTTAATTCTTAGACATAATTACTCTCTGTTTATGATATTAAATGTTTAATAATTTATCTTCTAAAATGCTTTAATTTAATTGTTTTGAATAGTTTAAAACTATTGATCTTTTATAAGCGAAGGAAATTATACTTTCGCATAGCGACATAAGTCGTAATAGTAATTGATAACGTTATACCTTCCGATGCATGAGATTGAGTTCGAAAATGTCTTATGTATTTAGAGAAGAAGAGTTAAGATATTAAATTATTAATTTTACAAACATCAAAAATAATGGAATCCGAAACCCTAGATTTTTCTCTTATTGGGTAATCAATCAATTTTTTAGTTATTTTATTTAATTAAATTCATAAAAAAAATTCCAAAACGTTTTCTTTGTTTCAGCACATAATCTGGTTAGTAACTAGAAATAATATTATCAATCTCTGTGGACGAACCTGTATTTGCCGCTTCTACCTTGCAGACGTTATGCGATTGTGGTTATTTGTTTTTAGCTTATTAACGCGTATCAAAATTTAATGTGCGTTGTTTACACAACAAATTAATTACTCATGTTCCACATAATCAACTAGAAATATAATGGTAATAAGTTCTTTCCCACAAAGAGCAGAGAGTTTTTAGTTGTTAAAATATCAAATGGGGGATTTTTGGGTAGTAAAATAAAAAGAAATAATAAAAACTGATTTTCAACAATGAGAAGAAAGACGATTAAGGAATCCTTCACCATCACTGAAAAGAAACTTAATTAAAATACTCGTTATTTCTTGTTCAATTTATATTGTCGACTATCTCTATTATTTTCATTGTTTAAGAATAATTAATGGGTTATTCAAATGATTAATTAGATCAACCTATTAATAATTTTCTACTAGTTTTGAATTGTGTAATACGTTTAATTGTCACTCAGTTCTTTGCACAAATAGTAAATCGTAAGTGCTGATAGAGGGATTCTGTTAAGTGATTATGTATAGAGATAACATTAGTAAGCGGACCGAGTCTATGCGTCTGATGCTTGGATCAACCTGATTCATAAAGTGTAAAGCGTTCAACTAATTTACACCATGAGAGCCTCTTCTTGGTGGGTTAGTTGGATAAAATTTGGTAGTCGACTTCCGTATTCACTGAAATAAGGAATTTAGGGGATACAAGAGCTTATTATTATTATTCTACGATTGGTGTCAATATAGATTCAATGAGAAATAAAAAAATGTGTTAATTAAGTTTTGGTTCAACGACGGCGAATGATTCTTAATCATCTTTCTTCTCATTGTTTCAAATAAATTCTTATTATTCTCTTTTATTATTTACTTCGTTCAGAACCTAAAACCCCCTCTTTCTGGTTACTTTATAACAATTAGAATCACCCTGCTTTTCCAGGGAACAAGCTCTTTACCATTATATTACTAGTTAATCGTGTGGAATACGAAAAATTAATTTGTTGTGCAAATGACGCGCATCAAAATTTAATGTGCGTCGTTTACACAATAAATTAATTACCCATGTTCCACAAAATTAATTGGTAATAAGTTCGGTCCAAAGAAAGCAAAGAGTCTTTAGTCGTTAACAATATTAAACCCTGGATTTTTGGGTTATAAAATAAAATAAATAAAAGGAAATTATAAAAAGGGATTTTAAACAATGAAAAGAAAGATGACTGAGGAATTCTTCGATGTCACTGAAAAGAAACTTAATTAAAATACTCGTTTATTCCTTTTTAAATTTTAATTGTCGACTATCTCTATTATCTCATCGTTTAAGAATAATTGATGGGTTATTTAAAGTGATCAATTAAATCAACATATAAATAATTTTCTACTAGTTTTGAATTGTGTAATACGTTTAGTTGTCCCTCAGTTCTTTGCACAAGTAGTAAATTGCAAGAACTGACAGAGGGATTCCATTAAGTGATTGTGTATAGAGATAACACCAGTAAGCGGGCCGAGCCTATGCGTCTGATTCTAAGATCAACCTGATTCACAAAGTGTAAAGTGTTCGACTAATTTACACCTCGAAAGCCTATTCTTGGTGGGTTAGTTGGATAGAATTTGGTAGTCGAACACTTTCGTATCCAGTGAAATAGGAATTCCATGGATAACAGAGCTTATTGTTATTCCACGGTTGGTGTCAATATATTCAAAGAAAAATAAACAATTATGTTAATTAAGTTTCGGTTCAGTGTCAATATATTAGCAAAAGATAAGTGTGGGGGAATTTGATAAGTGCTTAATTTACATATTTATAGTGTCAAATCCATATTTGTTTTAGTTAGATTTCTTTCATATTACCTTGTATTACGTTTGTCTTATACTATGTCCCATATTAGGTGAATCATCCCAAGAAGAGTGAAATAAGCTACAAAAGTACGACGAAGTGAAGTACTCCAAGTATCTAAGTGTCTTAAGCCAAAGAAGTGGAAGAAGCACGACAAAAAAGAGTGGAACAATCCAAAGGAAAGGAGATGAACCTCAAAATTCATGAGTTCTTGAACACGTTTTGAATATAATTGAAAGACGAAGCCAATGAAGTAAGAATGAGGTCATTCCGAGGTCGTATGAAGAAGTTATGAGCAAAACAATGAAACCAACTTGGATTTGGTTTCTGTTGGGCCTGCGTGGGAAGAGAAAGAAGAGATGTGTTTTGGACTTACCTTGCACGTAAAAATAAGGTTTTTGTTGGATTTTGAAGAGGTTAAGTGTCCTAATTGGATAGGGATTAAGAGGAGGTTTTAGTATTTGAGGAGGTTAAGTTTTCTACTTGGATATATAAAGATCAAAAAGAGGTGAAAATATTTGACGGTTATCAGGTTTCCTAGTTGGATACACATCAAGAGGAGGTTACAAAATCTTATACAAAGGGGAGCCTAGATAAAACTTTTACACATAATTTTCTTTGTAACACAAGGAGGCAAGAGGAGAGGCTAGCACAAGAGGTTAAGGTTTTCCCTTCACAAGGGAAAACCGTTGTGATTTATCGTTTTCTCTTCTTCCTCTTTCTTTGTATCATGAGTAGTTAATATTCTTTATTGATTAAGGATGATTTCAAAGTCTTGAATAATGAAATCTTAATCTCTTACATCAAGTTTATCTCTAGTTTTATTTTTATTGTCGATTATCTTTATTATTTTCATTATAATTTATGGGTTACTTAAAGTGATCAATTCAATCAACCTATTAATAATTATTCTACTAGTTCTACTAATTTTGAGTTGTATGATACGTGTAATTGTCACTCAATTCTTTACACATGTAGTAAATCGCAAGAGATGACATATGGATTTTGTTAAGTGATTGTGTATATAGATAACACTAGTAAACATACTGATTTTATGCGTTTGATGCTAGGATCGACCTGATTCACAAAGTCAAAACGTTCGACTAATTTACACCTTAAGAGCCTATTCTTGGTGGGTTAGTTGAATAGAATCTGGTAGTCGAGCACTTTCGTATTAAGTGAAATAAGGAATTCCTAGGATAGTAGAGCTTATTGTTATTCCACGGTTGGTGTCAATATAGATTCAACGAGAAATAAACAAGTAGGTTAACTAAGTTTCGGTTCAATGACGACGAAGGATTCCTTAATCATCTTTATTCTCATTGTTTGAATTAAATTCTTATTATTCTCTTTTATTATTTACTTCGTTCAAAACCTAAACCCCACCCCCTTTTTGGTTACTTTATAACAACTAGAATCACCATGCTCTTTGTGGGAATTGAACTCCTTGCCATTATATTACTAGTTAATTGTGTGGATTACCGAAAATTAATTTGTTACGTAAACGATGTGCATCAAGGGTACCTACATACCATTACATGTGAAGGGCTACATCTGAAACATTGCCTTAAAGACTAAATTTGAATCTCTAGTATTGGACTACACAAAAGGAGTGTTGTCGGATATATGGTCTATTGTTTGGCTATCTACATTTAGGGTTTCCTTTTTACTCATGAAATAAGTTTCTCGAGCCTATATATAGAGGCTTAAGCATTTTTAAAACCTGATGATATCTAATGCAGAAAACACTTCCTTTTTTGTGTGCCCCTTGGTTTTTTTTAATAGTAATAATGCCACAACAAGTTTTTATTTCTAAAACTTGTAATTTTATTTTGCCTCCCACGCAAACAATTAGATAGCTACAGATGGGTATCCGTAGATAATCTCTTTTTCTCACTCTATCTTAAGATTTCAACGCCAATTTTTTTATAAAATTTAAACTGCAACAAAAGTTAAACTTTTTTTTTTGATATGTTTCTCTTAAAATGTTTTATATCCTTACAAAAATGAGCACACCTAATCTTACCATCTTTACATTTCAACTTTTGATTTTCAAAGTAGTAACCAGTGGTGTTATACGTTTCTGATTGTGTTTATTTTTTCTTAAAATATAGAGCATTGTAAAAACAAAACATGTTATCGAAAAGTTAGCTTCAAATTCTTTATCATTTGTATTTTATAAAAAATTTGGGGTCGAAACCCTCATTTGGTATCACATTGGCACATATGGAGATAGTTGTACATGCTCTCTCTCTTCAGACAACTCTAAGGGGGTTCTTACGATTTTAATGCTATCTCTCTTCTCGACATTGCCTGATTTCTATGCCTAACTGTTAGACGCTATCCCTTTGTTTCTTTCCCCAACTGTTATTTTCACTGGTTTCCGCCTCTTTTTTTGCCGGATTTTATGAAAATCACTCTGATATGCTCAGGAATCTACGAAAACATCACAATCACAACCAAATTACCAAGATATCACAATAAATTTTAGAATCACTTCTCCAAATCACAATCACAAGATCAATTGCATTCTCAAAATCTCAACCAGGAATCAGAGATACATTTACAATCAATCACCTAAATCTCAATTACTTGCCACCAAAGAACCCTATTTCTTCTTATGCAAATTACTCAAAATTGGAAATTCCAAGGTTCACATCAATAGCAACCCTGTAACTAGTCTCTCGATTTTGGTATCCCTAAGCAATCATGTAGAATTTTTGCCTGAATAGAGGCAACTTAGCGTAAACATCTCTATCTACTTTACTCAGATCAATGGGTTTTCCTTTCAACATGACATTGTCAAATCTTTTAAAGAACCTTCAAATTTTCTATGGAAAAGTCAGTTAAATACAAAATTGCCTATCACCTATATGTCAAATGACACAACCCATATCACCATTTCCCCATTACCTAATACCAACAATAACCAGCAGATTATCGTTTTCCAAAAGAACAATTTAAAGAAATTTTATTCAAACCAAAATAAGCTGAGTATATCATGCCTGCAAATTTTTCATCAACATACCCATTAAGATGTTCAAAATAAATACAACATAACCACAAACCACCATGAAAAACCAAAAATCCAAATGTACATACCCCAAAAAAAAAACTACTATTGTTATCTTCAAAAAGGATTAAAAAAGGTATCATCAAAAGAATTTGTATTGCCCCTCCCAGATTAGCACCTAGGAAGGTAAGAGCTAAGTTGTATTCTCCTTAGAGGATATAATCAGAGGA
>JAJJMC010029152.1:1997342-2009322 GCA_023531435.1 Papaver californicum
CATACCCAAACTCATATCCCAAAGAATGAAACAATTTTTGAATAAAATCATATCCCCATATCAATCTTCCTTCATCCTCGGGGGACAAATTGTTGACAATATAGTAATTTCCCATGAAATAATCCATAACATGAGATCTAAAAGATGTAAGAAATGAGAAAATGACAGTATGGGTATAAAGATTGACATGGCAAAAGCTTTTGAAAAGATGGACTGGAAATTCTTATTGGTTGTAATGAAGAATATGGGGTTAAATGATAAATAGTGCAACAAAATCTACCAATGCATATCAACTACTAGCTCAGCTGTTCTGATAAATGGTGCCCCAAACAATTTCTTCAAATCTTAAAGTCTTAGACAGGGTGACCCTCTCTCCTCATATATCTTTCTCTTATGTATGGAATCCCTGTCAAGAACTCTCATGCATGCTGAAAACGTGGTTCGCATAACTGGCATCAAAATCTTTAAGGAAGCTCCCTCAATCAACCACCTCTTATTTGCTGATGATTGTTTGGTTTTCTGTAAAGCCAACAAGGTAAAAAGCCAAACTCTGGTAGTTATCTTCAAACTTTTTAGTGCTACCTCTAGGCAACTCATCAACTTCAATTAATCGAGAGTCTTTTTTAGCAAAATTTATGATAGAGAATATTAGAATCACTATAAGCCACAACATGGGAGTCCAAGTGATTTCTATGGATGACAAATACCCGGGGTCTTCTCTTTTCACTCATAGAAGTAAAATTCTGTCTTTCAAACCTTGTGTGGAGAAACTCAAACTCAGACTTGCCAGCTGGAAAAAAAACTCCCTTAATCCTGCAGGAAGAGCCACTTTGATAAGCACTTTCACTTCTACCTCCAGTATTTATCAAATGAATTGCTTCAAGCTTCCCAAACAAATCTTTCAAGACTTGAACAAGATCCAAAGAGACTTCTTCGAGGGCAAGGACATTATTCACCCAAAAGGTTACTACCCAAAGGCTTATGACTCAATCTGTAAACCAAAGGAATTGGGTGGCTTGGGTTTCATTAACATGAAACTTTTTCAATAGTGATATGATCACAAAAATTGGTTGGAGGTTAGAAACAGATAAAAACTCTCTTTGGAAGAACATTCTCAATATAGACACCAATCCAAATGTGGGTGACTCTTGGATATGGAAAGGCATACTGGAAGGAATAAGTAATACCCAGGAGCATAGCAAACGGAAAATTGAGAATGGTAAAAGAATCATCATCTGGAAGGAAGACTCCAAAACCTCTATGCACAAACCTGATAACTTCCCAAGTGATATTCTAAGGATTGAGCATTTACTTATTGAAGATGAAACCTGGAACTACCTAAGAATCATCACCTGGTTCTCCCATGAAGAAACTAGGGTCATCCAAACTACAAAAACTTACCTTGGTGAAGAGGATTAAATTCGATGGAATCTAACCAACACTAGAAACTTCTCAGTTAAGCCTCTCTACAAGGAAAAAACTGACCTGAAGTACAAAAATTACCATCATTCCATGAATTGGGATAATATATAGGGAATGGATGTTTCTCCTTTCATTCAAATCTTCTTATGGAAAAATGCTTATAATATCCTGCACTACATTGATCCTATCTACAAAGTTTACAAGAGTGGGAAGGAAAATATGACTAATTTGTTTATGAATTGTCCTGCTGCCACTGCCATCTGGCAAAATATATATGGTCCTAACCATGGGAGCTTTATATTAGCACTACTCTCTCAGAATGGTTCAATTCCTAGTTCGAGCCTAACAACAACTCCATTTATATCAAATATACTCATGCTACTGCTTGTTGGTTTATTTAGAAAGCTAAGTGTGATTATACTTTCAATTATACGTCACCAAATGCTAAACAAACTGCCCAAAATATCAAGAAACGTATGCTCTCATAACAGAGTGCATAATATGCAGAACCATATTCTAAATAATGTCCTTTATACTACTGCAGATAATGAAGAATCCGTTGATCCTCCTTAATCTCACTCAAGAGGGATTTTTGGGACTCGGATTAAAGTTTGCACCTTACAAGATCCTAATACCCATTACTACTACACTGGTCCAACAACTTATAACTTTACAGGAACCTACTTTGGATTTAGAGGACATCCAGAACACAATGGAGCATGGGGAGCCACAGGAGGTGCAGATTTAGCTTTTCAGTGGGCTAAAAAATGCACTAATGTGAAAATCCAGGCAGAGAACACGGAGACTCTAGTTTGCTTCACTATCCTATATCAAAATGTGGTCCAAAGAAGATTCAATCTAAGCTACCATAAATGAAGTAAAAGAGAACAGGACGATGAGATACCTATTATTACTTTTATCTTAAACAATCTGAAAATTTTCCATATATTAAATTTTTTAAAAACTTTTGATTTAACCCTTTGTTGTAAGAACTCTATTCAGGCCAGGCATGATACTTATACCATAATCGACTTTCAAATCGGATTGTATTCCTCCTTCAGGCTTGCTTAAGTTATTCTATAAAAATAAAAAATAAAACCAAAAAAAGTGTCATATAACATAAGGGCCTTATATGTGATTTCGGGACAAGTTTGCAGTCCCCACTTGTCTCACAGTCACAAAGTCTCAAATCCGACGAGTAGGATTTAGTTATCCAAGTCGAGTTTGCGTTCATTCCTCAACCATCACCACAAAACGTGATGGAACTCAACATTTCTGCAACGGTCAGAGCCTTCCTACTTCCCCTTCTCTTAATGTTTTCCCAGTAAATTTTAAAATATTATGAAATTCAGTTTCCTGAATGTTAAATAATTAGATTTATGCGATGATAATCTTATCATAAATGTGTTATTGTTGTTTTCTTGGAGTAACTTAATGGTTAGACCATTTAAAACTTTTAGGTCTGAATTTGGAATGTTTCAGCTTTTATGATGTTCTTGTTTAGTTATCTAAGGTTGACAATCATATAACATGAAATCGTTTCGTTTGTTCCAACTAAAGAAAAATATACTTAATGACAGTTCATTATCGACATATATTTAAGTTACATTTCTTTTGAACATGGAATTGTTTCTTATTTTTGTTAGGTCCGTTTGGCTGAAGGCTGAAGTTCACTTGGTTTACATATCAAAAAATTTCATGTTTCTTCTTTTTCACTGATACTGTGAAGTATTGAAATTTCAGGCAAATTTATCAGCAATTAGATGTCTTTTAGATATCAAGAGAGAGCAGGCAAAACAAATGTCATTGTGTTCTTTTCCTAATGTTCGACCCCGCAAGGCATTTAAATTTGTATGCGCAGCTGCAAAGAAAAGACAAGGTTTTGGGCCCGAACCTACTAAAAAAGATAAGGTAGAATTGTTGGAAATCTGGTGCAATTTATTTCACATTGTCACCTGATCTTTGAGTATTTCAGAATTGTACATGACTTTGTATTCTGTACGCTGAGAAGAGTTTTTTTTATATAAAGAATGGAGTTAAAAAATTGGTTTCATTATATTCCATATGGCATAATTAGAATTTCCGTTTCTCACATTTCGCATGTCTTGCAAATTTATCGCTTGCTTATGAATCTACAGACTAACAAAGGAAAACCCCCGAGGGAGAATACCACTTTAGGTTCTCAGTCAAGGTACGAGGTATTAAAGTACTTTTTATTTTTTTTGAAGCATGGTATTAAAGTATCTATATTTCCACTAATTTCTCAGTCTAAAGAGAATTTAGGTATAATATTAGTACTTCTATTAATTTGTTATTTTGTCTATGCTAAAATGTTAACTTTGTTTAACAATGCTGTTGTCTCTTCATGCAGAATCCCAATGTCCAATTCACCAGGCATACCTTTTAACGGTAAGCACATTTTCTCTTTTGTGATTGCTTGTTGAACTCTTTATTGCATCTGCTTTGTATATTAACTTCGAGGGATGCTTTTAAGAGTGCACCAGTTACCTGTTCCTTACTAAGAAATATATTTTTTTTGTAGAAATACCTGGTGCCATAAGTCCACCAGGCGGAAAATGTACTAGTAAAATCGTGTTAGACCGTGAGTTTGAGCAGCGTCTGGAAACTGTTAGAAGGTTTGAGTATGCCAACTCAATAGCCTCATTTTGTTTATATACATACTCTAGTATGGTAGTTAACGAGCGTCTGGAAATAGTAAAATTCGACAGCTTTGAATATCTTTATTCTACACAGATCTGCGCTTAAACAGAAAAAAATAGAGAAAAGCATTGAATATGGAGCAATTGACTATGATGCACCAATTGAGCCAGCAAAAAATAAAGTTGGACTTGTTACAGCAGTAAGGCCTTGACAGGATTAAATGTGTTTCTTAACCTCAAATGCTGTGTAGGAACACTAATTGAAATTTGATTCTTAAATAGGTTGGAGTAGGCGTGGCTGTTGTAGTTTTTGGTTTGGTGTTTGCTCTTGGAGATTTTCTTCCCTCTATAAGGTATGAATGAAGCGTTATTATCTGTTTTATCAATGATGCTCTTTTCTAATCCTGTTGATTGGAAGGGTCAACACAACTTACCAAATTATCTCCTACCAAATGGTAACCTTTAACTTTCTATCTGATGGAACTTCAATGCTTAATAGTTTGTACTTCATGAACAAGGTAGTAACCCGATTTTGATTTACTAAAGTTACCACTTTCTTTCAGTTCGAACCCCAAGGAGGAGGCTTCAATAGTTGGAAACAAACTTACAGGAGAAGAAAAAACGGCTCTTCAGGTAAAACTCTCAGAAATTTTTGGGAATCACCTCTTAAGCTTTGTAAGTTTGGTTGCATGCATATCTTTTATAACACAGGTAACATGGTACTCTTACTGTCTTACATTTGCCATATTGAGTATATATGCACATCCATGTCTTCTCCAAAAGGAAACCCTTAAAGGGTGTCCATGAAAAAAGAGTGAAGATATATTCATTAGACGGGATCAACTGTCAAACTGAATTATAATGCGATTAACAATTTGAGTTGGATTTGTAGGTTCTGGACCGTCCTATGTTCTCAATAAGTCAATTACTGGTAGAAAAAGGTTAATGTGCTTGTGTTGTGAAATGTCTGTGCGCGACGGTGCTCATGCAATTCTATCTCTTAGTTCATTTCAGTCATGTTTTCAGTTAATGTTGTGCATTCTTGTGTTGTGGAATGTTCGTGTGCGATGGTGCTCATGCAATTCTATCTCTAAGTTCATTACAGTCATGTTTTTTTCTTACTGTCGTATGGTTATTATAGTTAAATCTTGGCATCTTCTTCCCTTCAGTGATGATGAGTTTTGTATTTTTATTTTCTGCACTATTTACTCAGATTAAAAAGTTCTATTGATATCAGCTTCTAATTTATGGCAGACTAGGCTGCAAGAATATGAGGCAACACTCACTAGCTCCCCCAAAGATCCATCTGCACTTGAAGTAAGTAGCGTCTTACAAAGTTTATCCATATGAAACTGCTAAGGTTTTCTTTCCTTTGCACCTTTTTTTCTTCTTGAACTTTAAACCCAGCTATCAGGAAACTGCCTTTAATATTACTATAGTTCCACATACATATAGCTCTGAGTTTATCCATGGTTACCAGTAGTCTAATAACAGTGTCCTGACATATAAAGATTAATTTAAATTATAGTTCTCTTCTCTTTACACTTAAAAACTAGTGGTCTTGCAGGGAGCAGCAGTAACACTTTCAGAATTAGGAGAATATAATCAAGCAGCTACTTTCCTTAAAAGTTTGACAAAGGTTTATTCTACTTTTTAAGACCCCAGCAAATGGTTAAGAATCTGATCAGCAAAAAAATTCAGAAAACAGTTTGTTATGTAGTTTTCGAACACTGAACAACCAACTGTTTGAAAGTTTTTTGACCTTCTTTTGCAGGAAAAGCCAGATGATCCTGATGTATATCGCTTACTGGGAGAAGTTAAATATGAGCTCGGGGATTATGAAGGGAGCGCTGCTGCTTATAGGAGTTCTGCATCTGTCAGTAATTTCTGACAACAGAAGAAAAATGAGTTACAAAATATTCTTGGTTTTTTTGCATGTTACTAGATTTTTATCAGTATGTTCCTCGTAGTGTACATATCAATCTGTTCTCATGAGAACTTCGAAAAAAATATCTCTCTCAAATGAAACTTTATATGATACTTCCCTTGTTGATACCTTTCTTGCTATGAGTACAGGTATCCAAAACTCTGGATTTTGAAATTCTGCGCGGCCTTACAAATACACTCCTTGCTGCTAAGAAACCAGACGAGGTTTGTTAGCAATATTGTGTGATAAAATTTGGGATCATCGCCTTAGGTTACATTTCATTTAACAAAGCTCTTTAAGCCTCTATGATAAATGATGTGTTGGTAACTTTAAACCTCTTACAATATACTTGTAGGCTGTTCAAGTTCTACTTGCTGCGCATGAAAATCTGAATTCAGAAAACTCAAATGGTTTTGATGCTCAGGCTGCTGTTAGGGGCAACCTAGAACAGGAAATCATGAAGGTTGATCCCATTCAAGTGAGTTATTATGTTTTGAATTGAAAATTTTGAATTCCTGAAGTTATGCCTAGCCTGGAAATGATTGTGTTGTAGTTTTAAAAACAAAACTACATAACTTTATTGAGCGGTTATATTGGTCAGTTAAGTATTCTTTCACTTTCTGAATCTCGGTACGAGGGTAATTATCAGGTCGAGTTACTCCTTGGGAAAGCATACTCTGACTGGGGCCACGTTAGTGATGCTGTTACTGTTTATGATCGACTCATCTCTGCGCATCCTGACGACTTCCGAGGCTACTTGGCAAAGGTTCCTTGTCTTTTACATTTTCTTCTTTTTCCTTTCCTGTTGTTTGGTTTATATTTTTCTTTTACTTTATTTCAACTTGTTCAGTATAGATCTTGCGTGTATTATATATACGTGTACTCTCTGGGTGTCAACATATAGAATCCAGCTCTGTTACTTGTTACGTATCTATCCAGAATCTGATACTAAAAGAACCAATTGTACTTTTTAATTTCATTACGGAATATATTTTTCATGTGAACTTTTTCTTTGATGTTTCGGCAGGGAATTATTTTGAAACAAAATGGTAAGGTTGGGGATGCAGAAAGGATGTTTATTCAAGTGAGTATTAAGAATTAGGAACCATGTTTCTCTAGTTGATAGATTTTAATGATTTGGTGAACCAATATTACTTCTCGTAGTACGTTTAAACTCGTCTTAGACTCTCAGCTTATGATTTGTGGTTAAAAAAATTCAATTTTTATTGCTTACATTTATACTTGTGACAGGCACGGTTCTTTGCGCCAGAGAAAGCAAAAGCATTTGTGGACCACTATTCAAGATAACAATCTCTCTCTGTATGTATGTATAAATGTATATGTATTGACACAAAAGAACGGAGCCTGCAGTAAACTGAACCATTCTATCTGCAAGCTGGAGATTTTGAACTGTTCATTAATTTGTGCCATCTCAACTCACCATGTTTCACAGTGTGGATATCAATTCCTACTATTATTAAAAAAAAAAGAAGGGATAATTAGAAAAATACCCCAAAAATGCATGCCCCGTTGAGAAAATGCGCCACAAGATTAAAATTCAGGGAAAATGCTCCACCGTCCACTTTTCCATCCATTTGGTGTTAAATGCCACACAAGTTCTTCACACACGTGGGACTTTAGACGAAACTACTCTTCATATCCTCTTCCAATCATAACTTTTTTAATCTTTAACTTTAACTAATATAAAAAATATTTTTATTTTCAATCTTTTTTACACAAATTAGTTTTTTTTACGAAAATATTTTTTTTACAAATTTTTTTTTTTACAAATTTTTTTTTTTTTTACAATTTTTTTTTTTTTTTACAAATTTTTTTTTCTAATTTTTATTTAGAGAAATATCATTTTTTTTCAAATATTTTTTTGATAACTTTTTTTGATAATTTTTTATTAAAATCATTGTATAATAATCGATTGTAAAAAAAATTGTAAAAAAAAAATTTTGTAAAAAAAATTGTAAAAAAAAATAATTTTTTGTAAAAAAACTAATTTGGAAAAAAATAGCCCTAGATAGTTTTTTGTAGCCCTCAAAAAAATTAGGATTAGAAGGGAATATGAAGGGTAGTTTTGTCTAAAGTCCCACGTGTGTGAAGAACTTGTGTGCCATTTAACACCAAATGGATGGAAAAGTGGACGGTGGGGCATTTTCCCTGAATTTTAATTTTGTGGGACATTTTCCCAACGAGGCATGCATTTTTGGGGCATTTTTCTAATTATCTCAAGAAAAAAAGGATGTTTTTGATAGGATTCTAGTACCAGGAAAAACAGGAATTGATCGTTTGATCGGGGATCAGCCACCTAAATCTTCTGAATTGGAAATTAACCAACTTAGAATAATTATATTGATTGCTTAAATAATGTTAGTTCTACGGCAGAAGCTTCTATATAGCTTTAGAGGTCTAATTCAAATAAGGAAACAACTATTGGCAAGAGAATAGAAATGCTAAGTTATAGAAAGAGTATAGTTAGGCAATAGTATTGGTATCTCAGCATCCCACCCTCCTTCAAACAAGGCTTGTCCTCGAGCCTTAAAATCTAGAAAACGAAAGTGTACGTCATCGGCATCCTCCCAAGTAGCCTCATCAGCAGAATAATTTTTCCATTTGATTAGCCAACGAGTTATAGCACGATTTTGTCGTTTGAACATGCTTCTCTTTAAAATAGACTCTGATTCCCATTCATAACGATCCACAGTAATGGGAAGACTGTTGTCAACAGTTGTGCGAGTGTTAATCTTAACTCCAATGCAAAAACATGAAAAACAGGGTGAATATGATTTGTAGAAGGTAAATCCAATTTATAAGCTACATGTCCAATCTTCTCAATAATGTGATAACGTCCATAAATACGAAGAGAAAGCTTGGAATAAGGCTGATTGGCGATGGTGGTCTTACAAGAAAAACCTAATCTCTTAATTCAAAACTTCGCTCCGTTCGACGAGCATCAACAAATGTCTTCATTCTAGCTTGAGCATTTTGGAGATGCACTTTGAGGATCTGTAAGGTGGGTCACGAGATCGTAATGACATTTCAACAACATGGATAATAGTAGAGCCAGGAAGATAGGTCGTAACACGTTAGTATACGGTTAGTTACCTCTGTTTGTCCATCCGTTTGGGATGATACGCAGAACTTCGACATGATTGTGCATCTTGTAAGGAAAAAAAGAAGCTTCCCAAAAATTACTCAGAAGGATAGGATCACGATAACTTATTATGGTATGGGGTATATGCCGTGGAGATGCACAATATCTCGAACAAACACATCAGCAATAGTAGCAGCAATATAAGGGTGTAAAAGAGTGAGCAATTTTAGAAAGACGATAAACGACCACCAAGATAGAGTTCTTACGGTTAGACAAAGGTAGATAAAATCCATCGAAATATCTAACTAAACATCATCAGGTATAAGCAAAGGTTGAGAAGTTCCGGAGGAGCTATAACTTCAGCTTTGTTACGTTGGAAAATGTTGCAGCAAGCAATGTAATCCCTAATTGAGCGTTTCATACCTTGCCAGTAATTTTTTTTGTTGGAGACGCTTATAAGTGCGGAGAAATTGAGAATGACCACCAAGAGGGGATGATATGATATTCATATGCTTAACGCACCATTCAGAGGGAAGAACTACTATAATACGCCCTTTATAATGAAGTATGATGTCAACATAAGCATAATGTTGTTTAGCAGTTGGGTTTTGACGCAACTCCTCAATTAGACCATTCATTGCAATGTTAGTATGACATTCTTAAATAATACTCCCTCCGTTTCTGGAAAAGTGTTATTATCACTTTTTTATTTTAGCCTAAAAATAGGCCAATTTGAAAAAGTGATAGTAACTCTTTTCCTGAAACGGAGGTAGTATTATCAACACCCGAAAAAATAGGAGTACAAAGAGACAATAGTTGAGGATCATATATACGAGAAAAGGATCGTTGTACCACACCAATAAATAATTTCGTAATCATAACCCAAAAGCTTGGATAACCTTTTTTTTTTGCTCAATAGAATACATTCGTTGGTTATGAAAATATTTCAAATTTTGGTGATTTATTAAAATCTTAAAATATCGACCAAGCAAATAAGGGAGCCATATTTGAATGAAAGACACATCATCAAGCATTTCTTTGTCATAAGTTGGAAGGTTCAACTACTTAGCAGAAAGACCCGTACTAGAATATGTAATAGGCCTATCAGGTTGCATCAATAGAACTCTTAATCCATTACCCGAAGCATTAGATTCAATAACAAATTATTTCGAAAAATCGGGAAGTGCCTGGAGTGGTAAATAAGGTTGTTTGTAGTTGTTTAAAACCTTCAGTAGCTATATCAAACCAAGTAAACGCATTCTTTTTCAACAGTTGGGTTAGTGGCGCACTGATTTTCCCATAATCTTTAATAAAATTACGGTAATAACCAGCCAACCCTAAAAATTCTGGAAAATCCTTAATTATGGATGGAATAAGCCAATGAAGAATACTAAAAAATTTGCCATCTTCTATGGGAAACATCATCTACTGAAATTGATATGTCCAAGATAACTTATCGACGACCTAGCAAAATCACACATCAATTCCTTTACAATAAGGCAATTAGCACGCAATATGCAAAGCACAATTATTAAATGTTGGATATGATCTAAAATAAAATGACTATAAACCAATATATCGCCAAAGAAAACAAGGACAAACCTTCGAATGCAAGGTCAAAAAATATTATTCATCAAACTCTAAAAAGTGGAAGGAGCATTAAATAACCCAAGAAAATCTTTTGACATCAAGGGGTAGACTAGGCTTTGCTTATTGCGTCCCAACAATAGGCGGTAAAGATTTTGGCTGGAAAGTACAATAAATGGACTTGGATGCCAGATTGCCTCTTCTTGGTATAAAGCTTGCTCAGATGCGCCGAAAAAGGTTGTAGGTCGATGAGAGTGAAAAACTACACAAACATCGAAACGAACACCCGATAAAAAAATAGTACTTTGATAGGATTCAAGCAAGCCAGTCACAAAATTCAACAATTTTCAAATTCAGTAATGTGTATGTAGTCATGAATTGTACCTGTTTGCATTAGCTTGGACAAGCTGCTGCAAGGATCCACATATTGCCGAGAGCTAAAACGAATCCGTATAGTACGAGAGAATTACGTCCAGGTGAATTCTCCTAGGGACGAAGTGATCCAACAATACCACGAGATTGCATCACCAACGAGATGCATTTTATCTATTGGTATTTCCTTAGGTTCTTGTACACCATATAATGAGAAACATCGTTCCAGCTTAAATATAAAATTTTCGGATCAATTCCAGAAATATAGAAAACTTTAAGTTGATTGAGTTCCCTTTTAGGACCGGACCTGGTGTTGCAATTTCATATTCAGAGCTTTCCTCTGTATTAGTATTTTACTGTGGTGGAACACGAGTTGCTATGGTTGTTAAGTCCTCTTTAATAACCAATCGATCTTCTTTCATCTTAGTAAGTAGGTTCTGCAATACCGTAGTAAGATTACCAATTTGGGCTTCTAAGGTTTTTACTGTCATCTTCATAGAACAATTAATAGCAAAATGAAGGAAAAAATATATTGGAATTGTGGCTCAGATTTATGGTTTTGAATACCAGATGATAAGATTCTAGTACTAGGGAAAATAGGAATTGACCATTTGATTGGCGATCAGCCACCTAAATATTTTGAATTGGAGATTAACCACCTTTGAATAATTGTGTTGATTGCTTGAGTAATCTTAGTTCTACAACAGAAGCTTATATAAATCTTTAGAGGTCTAATTCAAATAAGGAAACACAACTAAATAAAGAAACACAACTTAATAATGAAACAATTATAGGCAAGAGAATAAAAATACCAAGTCATAGAAAGAGTATAGTTAGGCAGTAGTATTGGTGTCTCAACAGTTTTTGGGACTTTTGACTTAGAGGAAGGATCCGTGCACACTCTTAGTC
>JAJJMC010029152.1:2019736-2063300 GCA_023531435.1 Papaver californicum
ATCTATTTTATTTTCTTTAATTAAAATTAGGTCTGAAATTAAATCTTCACAATTCTGAGAATCGAACCTCTTTTTACCACTATAATTTATCACATCAATGGGTAATTCTTAGATTGTTTGTAGTGCAGGCTAAACTAATTTATTGATTATTCTATCTCTAGTAGAAATTGGGTGATAAGTGTAATAGTCAAACAACTCTCTACATAAGTAGAAATCACGAGACCTTGCAGAGGGATTCTGTGGAGCAATTGCGAGTAAAGATAACACTAGCAAGTGGACCTTGAGCTAAGAGTGTAACAACTGTGATCAACCTAAATTCACAAAGCATAAAGCGTTCGACTGGGTTACACCTTGAGTGAGACTACTTGGTGGTTTAGACGAATAAAATCTAGTAGTCGAGAGCTTCCGTATCCAGTTGGGAAAACACTGAGTATCTATCATGGGATGTTAAATTAGTGTTAAATGAAAACGTATGATTTGCTCCTCGCAACATATATAAAGGTTTGATGCTTCGGTCTAGTGATGATGCAGATATGTATTTAATTTTCATAGAACATAGTAGCTATCATGGGATGTAATTGATTGTTGATGAATGACCCATGACGTGGTTATGTGAACAACATCAATCTATTATTGTGTATGCAACAAAAATATCATCCAAATACAAGTAATAGAGCAAAAAATTACTATTCGAAGTCAGAGTATTAATCAAGCATGGTTCCTCTTGGACGCGTCGCTGCCCAAGCACCATTCCTCGAGGAAGCGTCAAAGCCTAGCCCTATGTCTCATGGACGCATAACCTCTAAAGTATCGTTCTCTTTGGATGCGCCACTACTTGAAGAACCGTCCTTAAGGACGCGCTTCATGGCGCTGGCCTAGTGTCAGCGCCAGCCTCTCTACAGTGCTAGCGCTAGCCTCTTCCATGGTGCTGGCCTAGTGTCAGCGCCGTCCTCTTTACAACACTAGCACAAAGCTAGTGCTAGCCTCTCCTATGGCGCTGGCCTATGCTAGTGCCAGCCAACTCATGACGCTAGCCCAAGGCTAGCATCAACAAACTCATGGCGCTGGCCAAACGTCAGCGCCAACCCTAGCCTGTCCTCGAGAGCATGGTGATCATCTCATGGCCGGTCCTTGAGAACTTCTACAAACTTTAACTTCAAAAACTTCTAAATTTGGGGCATTTACAAGTCTTGCTACTATCAAACTTTCCTACAACTACTATACTTTCCATTTTCACTAGACTTGACACTGATCAGTCTACTTAACAACCTAGTGAACTAAGCAACTTGCCTCACTAATTTAGTAGGTTGTTTTTCTGACTTAACCAAAATAGTAGTAGTTTATGACTCCATTATTTTCTACAAGATATCAACTACATCACATGGGGGATTCTCGTTGGGGTATTGGTCTGGTGGTTTATATCAACGTGCGATGTTACAACACACCCACTACGAGAAGGTAATAAGTAGTAGGACGATTGAGAGCAGTTGATAGGATTAGGGAGCAGTAGTCATACAGTCTTCCTGACATAGCGGACATGGTTCCACCATAATCTCCATGATCATTACTTCTCCATCTCTTCACAACTTCCATGATTTATGAGAAATCAATGTGTTCACTACAATACTATAAATAGATGGCTTCATCTATTCGAAGAGAATAAATCTTTCTCAGAGATAATAAGATTTATAGTCATAAATCCAGCCTTCGCCATTGTTCAAAAACTACACACTACAATTCCATTACACGGTGATTTCTTGACCTTTTATGCTCCCTCACCTAAGATGAACCCATCATCTCCATCTTTGTGACCAAAGCAAGATGTGAATGGCCATTTTTTGGTTTAGGCTCGTCTTGTATGATCTTGATTTCTCAAACCTAAAGGAAAGTAGTATTTACAGTACATTTATTTTTCACCCTAAAATAGCGTATACCAAGAAGTTATTCAAAAATTCAATCAACAACTAGCTGCCCTTTCCTCAATTAAGTGAGTTTGCCCTACCTCTTTCTTATGCCTCTCTCTACCGCCTATCCGATGAAATGTATGGTGGATTTATGAGTTTAGGGATAATTATCCATTTGTCGAGTTCCTCCAATTGGATTTGTTGGTGCTAACATGTTGTTTCTACCACGTGTGTGTTTCTCCGGTTGGGTTTGCTTAGCTATTTCGCCTGGAGGATTTTTTGGTTATGGCTTCGATTAACGTATCGATGGTTACTGTTTACTATGCAACCATATGGGTTAGATCATGTAGGCGGCTTAGGGTTAGATCATGCAGGCGGCTTAGGGTTGTGTCAAGTTTGATCTCATATATATGTTCTCTATGATGCCTATCGATTTTGATATGGACCAAGATTCAGGTATGTTTGTTGCTATGTTTGCGTCGCCTTGTTACTTTGCAATCAGTGTGATGCGGTGTATTTATTTTACTTCCCTAAGGCGTAACACCATGAATTTTGGAGCTGGACTTTTACTTAAAATCTAACTCCAAAACATGAAATGTCACCTATACATCTGATTACCCGATTTACTCGATGCAAGTCCATTGGATAAAATCATTCATATATTTCACTATTGAAATTCAGAGTAAAGAACTTAAAATAACTTAAGATTAACCTCATTAGTGACCTCGCAAAATACTAGTAAACAATAAATTATAGAAAATTGATGAGTAACTTGAATTATGAGTATAAGACCACATGTTGAACTTTAAACTCACGTGTTGTATCGCCAAGCGGTGGCCTAAATAGATAAGGTATCAAGTTCGACCGTAGTTCATCCTAAAAGTTTATCATTTAGGAATTATTCGTTTATGTGAACAAGATTAATAACATCATATCCATACTGTACATATTCCGAATTTGTTCGTTCCTCGAGTGCTTGCTTATTCTTTGAGTGTCTATCTTCAAACCAATAAAAACAAAAAAACTGCTCACACTATGAGATCTTGGCCGCAGTTTGAGCATGTTTACATCAACATGCTCCCTCTCGCGCTTTGGGAGTCCCATGTGAGTTTATGGAGGAAACCATCAACTCCCAAGGAAAAGTAATATCCCGTCGAATATCATATAAGAGGTAACCATCAACTCTTAATGAAAATCAAATGTTCACATTATGGGATCCCCACAGGTTTGAGGAGGCAAGCATCAACTCCCAAGGACAACTTATATCCCGCTAAATTAATATCATATAAGAGGCAACCATCAACTCCCACGGAAAAACAAACTACCCACTCGATGGGAGTCCCACGTGGGTTTAGGGAGGCAACAATCAACTTTCATGGGCAACTCATATCTTATTAAATATCATATATGAGGCAACCATCAATTCCCAATAAAAAAAACCGCTCACATTATGGGTTTAGGAAGGAAACCGTTAAATCCCAATGATAACTCATATGACGTCAAATATCATATATGAGACAACCATCAAATCACAATGAATAACAAACGATCACACTATAGGATCCCTACGTGGGTTTAGGGAGGAAACCACCAACTCCCAAGAAAAACTCGTCTCCTGTCAGATTTAGAGAAGCCAACATCAATTCCCATGGATAACTACCCTTTCAAAGTTAGGGACCATCAATTCCCAAGGATAACTTGTATCCCATCAATAAGCATATGTTAACATTAACAACACCATGTAAGATTTTAATATATAACATTAGCAACACAATTAAACAACCCAAAAGCCCGTGTTAACTTTAGCATGACTAACCTTACACGCACAAAACTACTTCCACAAATTTTCATGGATGATTAACAACTCAATACTTGTTGAGTCACAATGATATTTTCATCATATAATCAAAATCAGAATATAGATTCCAAAAGAAAGTAACGGCTAGATGTCGTATTCTGAAAGATTCCAAATACTCATGCAATACAGATTCTTACAAACACAATTGAAAAAACACCAGAATTTCGAGTATTTACGTTGATGGAATTATTATGAAATGCTTATCGATTAAAACTTAACATAACAAAATACAACATACCTAAAAATTAAAGAAAAATAATTACAAGTATAACTTATTAAATAAAGGTCATAATAATTGTATTATGTTTTACAAATTATGTAGAAAGGTCATTCATAACTCAGATGTTTTAGGACATTTTCATGGTCGGGTCATCTTGAAATTTTGGTCGAGTCTTTCTGAAATATTTATGTACAACATATTCAAATTTCACTTGGTTTCAATGGTTAGATTTAGAGTTATGAAATTAACAATGCACATGTTTAGTCATTTGGACTAATTCAAAAATTAAATTAGGGATACATCACCTAAACAAGGTTCCTAAATAGTATAAAATTGAAACTCAAATAACAACAATAAAAAAGGCTAAACTAAGAGATTTGCCTTTGACTTGAGCAAAAATCCTAGCACTTTCTTCTTTAATTTATTGTTGATTTCCTTTTTATTTATTTTTTCTTCTTCCTTTCTTTATTTAAAGCATGGTGACTAACTAATGAGAAAACTTGACTTTTTTTACGAGGGATTCGTCCAAAATCCTAGTGTATCCGTAATGGGCCTAAAGATAGATTTTTGGGGCTAATTTTGATGTGTTTCACTGTTTTGACAAATCTTGAGCTCCAGACTGCGGATTTGAATAATTCAAAAGCTTATAAGTCGTTACAAATCTCTTTATCATCTAGCTCAGGATAAAACCAATATCATGCTCAAAGTTCTGGTTCTTTCTATCCCTAATAGGCCTAATAGATTTTACTTTTGCAAGATGGACTAATATTCTTCTATGCATATCTAAGAAGTTTATGTTAAATAAATATGGCCATTAAATATGAAAAATTAAAATGTCTACGGAGTATCCAGAAGTCATTATAAGAAAATGAATTCGCATAATTACGTCGTTACAAGATATAAAAAAAGACCCATAATTTTTTTAAAAACATAATTAACTTCAATTTGGATGCAGGTTTTACATTAGTTGTTTCCTCAGTGCCATGATTATTAATGGTGGCGTCTAGGTTGTCTTCTGTCGGATCTCTTTCTACGAGGGATGGATCGCGTGTTCCTTCACGTTTTTCACAATCTTGAGTCATTTCTTATGCCATACTATACTATTTCGTTGCATCTGCTACCTGCAACGATGTCTAATCTGCTTGTCCAAAGATTTTGAGATTAGTTGCTTAATATGGTCCTATAATGTGTGTTGGATGCGTGGTATTGATGTGGTGTTCCGGGTTGGGACTTGCTGCATAATTAATATTGTCATTATTTAATTTTAAAATAATGCTAGTTTGTTGAAAGGATGTTGAGTACTAGACTTTTTGGATGCCTTTTTTCTGATTGGGTTTCAAAAAAGAAATATGAATTAAAAAAGAAAAATCACATCTCGAACGAAGGATGTCACGTACTTAGGTTCGTGCCTCAACGGATCGTGAATCAACTCTTTCCTACTAATGTTGAATGATTTTTTTTTTTTTGTTACGAAAATGATTCTTCTTCATTTCTACTGTTGATCTGCGCACTGTAGAATGCGACTTTGCGAAATAACTTATCTGGACGAAAAATTTATTAATACTTAGAAGATATACACCCGTGAAGGCTGCTTTAAAGAAAATTAGTGTACGGTATTTTATATTTTCCAAAATCTACACTGCAAGCGCTAAATATAACCTTTCAAAGTTAGTGAAGCAAATATCTATGACATATACGCCTAGTGGCCATATTTGTTGTTCTCAGGATACAACATTTTATTTATAAAAATTAAGATTACTTGTTTTTGAAAATGCGTGTTTTTGTGTTAAATAAATAGTTACACGACAATTATCTGTTGACATGATAAAAAGGCGAAAAGAAAAAAATGAAGAACAAGTTTTTTTATTTTAGGGTTAAAGGAAAAGAATTATTAAAAAAAACCTTAGCAAATATCGGGTAATGATCCGATCAGATACATGGTATACCGTATTAATTCCGTTATAAGGGAAATATTCGATAAATCATCCATATCCGGTATTTGATATCCAAGATTTAAAATAACATCCTAATTTTTTAGATACGGATTCAAACACGAATATTCTACTACCCGTTGACATGCCTAATTATAACAACCATTATAACGTAAAAATAATTTTAAAAAATGCATGTTAAAATGTTGTTTAAAAGAAAAAAAAATCAAATAAATGTTAAGAAAACGACTATGAGAAGGTGTGAAAACTAGAGAACAGTTTTAGAAAATTGTTGTTATGCTATTTAACGACGTTATTTAGGGAAGGATATCAGTGACCCTCACAGACAAGTTATGTGTATCGCCATTTTAACGACCGTTTTTTCAAACCTTGTTTATATCTATATTCTAATATATAGAAAAAACCATTTAATTTCCGAAAGTCGTAACATTTTCTCCTGCTATTTATGCTTCGACATCTATGTATATTATTACTACTACTTATTAAGTGGGTGGGCTAGGAGGATGGGGTAATTTTGATTTTCAGTTGCCGTCATCCATCTATGTCGGGTTACAAAAAGATCAATTCGAACTACGGGTGTCAATGGATATTTAAAAATTCTGAAATTTGTTCGAATTCGTAACTGAAATATCAAAAATTATTCGAAAATAGTTTTCGGATTCGGATATCCAAAAATGTAATTAACGGAATACAAATTCGGACCCATTATAGCCACTTTGGATACCATTTCAAAAGTTATTTTTTGACTTCTAAAAATAGAAAATTCAGAAGTAATTTGGAGAAACAATTTTAGAATGACTTTCAAATTTTTTTTTAATTTTTTATGAAGTAAACTATTTTTAACTTCTGATTCCAAAATTAACTTCTGATTCTAGCATTCAAACGCGTTAATAATCACGGTCACGGAGTGCTATAAACAGTAAAACAAAAACATATGCAGAGCACATGTAGTTAATCAGTGAACCAAACAAGAAAACACACGACATCTAAAAAGAAAAAAAAGGCATGTCGCAGAACAAATAGAAGCCAGCAAGTTATATTCCCAACTTCTGTCTCCCACACACACTGTATAAAAGGCATTAGTTACTCCCACAATTTCCTCTTCGAAACTTTCTTCCCTTCCCTAAATCTCCATCTCTCTGTTTTTTTTCTATCTCTTCTTCACTCTCCTCTCGCAAACCTCACAAAGTTAGGTTTTATCAAAGCTCTCCTCCGATCAATCTTGTCGTGGTTTATGAGGTACTAATCAAAAACCCTAATTTATGTTTCATCTTCATTTTCTTTCTTGCTCGTTTTATTTATCTGTGTTGATGTTAGATCTGTTATGGGTTTTTAAATGAAACCCTAAAAATCTTCAAGGAAAATATTGGATTTCGTTTTGATCTCTTCATTTGATTGATATGCTGTTCTATGTTCTTTATTCCTGGATTTTTTTTTTTATCTAGGGTTTTCGATTCTAGATTGGAGTTTTCTTTTCTTGTATGTCTTTAGGATTTTAGTTTTTAAAGTTATGGGATTGTTATTCCTGGTCGAAAGATTGGGTTCTTTTTTACTATTTAAGAATCTAACCTGTGTAAATGTTTTTTTTTCTTCTTATTTGGTAGCAGCTCGAAGGAGAGACCCACTCTTGGGTAAGTTAAGTTAGTTAATTCTGTTTTTGTACACCTGTTTATTGTATCTTAGATTCATATTTAGGAAACTAGTTTGTTCAAGTTTTTAATGTTTTTCTCTGAAGGAGGTTTGTAATTGTGGATTATTGTTTGTGTGATATTCAGTGGTACGCGGATTAAGACCCGCAAACGGAATATTGCAGCTCCTCTGGACCCTGCAACATTTGCAGATGCAGTGGTCCAGATATATCTGGATAATGCCGGTGATCTTGTAGGTTTCTCTTTTCTTTAATGTGTTATGTTATTCTTTAATTGTAGTAAATTTTTTTGTTCTGATGGTAGTGGTAGTTGCTTACGTGATGATATTCTGACCTAGATTTTTTATTTACAGGAGCTTGTTGCTAAGAACATCGAATCTTCAGACCTTAACTTTTCAAGATACGGTGACACATTTTTTGAGGTGACATTCTTGTTGCCCTGAGAATTTTCTATTATGGTACTTGTGGTAGAAATCTGTAGTTCTGATAACTCAGCCACTATTTGCAGTCCCAAAGTTATACTGTTTTTTATGTGGCATCAGGTAATATTCACTGGAGGGCGTACTCAACCTGGCACAACAAAGCCTGATGAAGGGGAGCGTCACACTGCTTCTGTTCTAGATTGTGAGCCAACACGTGAAGCTATTTTGCCATCTGTGCTTTACATACAAAAGATTTTGCGTAGGAGGCCTTTCCTCATCAAAAATCTCGAAAATGTCATGCGAAGATTCCTTCAGTCACTGGAGCTCTTTGAGGAGAATGAGAGGAAGAAACTTGCAATTTTTACAGCCCTTACCTTCTCCCAGAAGCTGTCAGGTCTTCCACCAGACACAGTGTTTCAGCCATTGCTCAAGGGTAATCTTGTTGCAAAGGGGATAGTCCTTTCTTTCATCACAGATTTCTTTAAGGAATATTTGATTGATAACAACCTGGATGATCTTATTTCGCTTCTTAAGCGAGGGAAAATGGATGAGAATCTCCTTGAGTTTTTCCCTACTGCAAAACGTTCTGCTGAAGGGTTTTCCGAACATTTCACGTAAGTATTTACTTAAAGATGATTCAAATACTGATGTGGTGACAGGAAAAATATTATTATGATCTTTAAACTACCGTGAGTGTTTTTATCTTACTATTGCATGCTATGGGCTTCAATAGATATTTGGTTCAATTCCTTTGGTAGTTTAAATCGAAACAGTATAAAGTTGCTAGTTGTGGTGATACTAGTCTTTCAAGAATAAAGTTTTTTGGTCTCACTTCTATATTGCCATTTGGCAAGTCCTGCCTGAACTTGTGTTTATTAGGAGTAGGCCATGAGTATGTTGATCACCTCCCCTGTCATACCATAGTCTCTTGTAAAATTTTGCTTCAAATTTTCTGATTAGTAGACGATTTTATGATGAGGAGAACAGTTCCAGTCTGCAGTTTCCATTTTGAAAGTTGTAAACATTACTTGTTTATTCTACTTAACTGGATGAGAAGTTGGACATCATGTGTTTCTCACTGTTGCTTGTCTTTCAGCAAGGAAGGGATGTTAGATTTGGTTGACTACAATGCGAAGAAGATGTTTGATGTCAAACTGAAGGAGATGAAATCTGCATTGACAACTCAGATAGCAGAGGAGACTGAGATATCCGAGGTCATTGAAACTGTTAAACAACGGGTTAAGGATGCTAATTTGCCTGATTTTGAAGTTGTTCGCATTTTATGGGATGTGTTGATGGATGCTGTACAGTGGTCTGGGAAAAACCAGCAGCAGAATGCTAATGCAGCACTTCGTCAGGTTGTTTCTGTGGCTATATTCTTATTGTCCTTTAACAAGACCACTTAGAAACTTGATTCTACTTTGATTGCGAGTGGTCATTTAAGTATTCTTGCATAATCAAATGTTACATCTCAGAAGGGTGTTACTAAGATGAAGCTTGCATGTAGTTTTATGTCTGCTATTTTCTTACTAAATTTCTTTGTATGCTGAATTTTTCTTTCATAAGCTTGGTCTTTGGATTTTTCCTTGTTGGATATTTCCTATTTTGCACCTCCGGCTCTAATTGATCGGAATATGTTTCATTTTCTTGTTACAGGTAAAAACATGGGCAAAGCTTCTGAATGCCTTTTGTACCAACGGAAAGCTGGAGCTTGAATTAATCTACAAAGTCCAAATCCAATGCTATGAAGACACCAAACTGATGAAGTTATTCCCTGAAATTGTTAGAAACCTCTATGACCAGGACGTGCTTGCAGAAGATACGATTCTTCATTGGTTCCGCAAAGGATCAAACCCCAAGGGCAGGTGAGCAGTTGAGATTTCACTGTGCCAAAAAACTCATAACCTTTCTTAAGCTGTTTGTATCCGGCTATGCGTGTGAAACTCTGTCTTAGGATTGGTTTCAGTGTTATTGATTTGGTTTCTGTTGTTGCAGACAGAGTTTTGTGAAAGCTTTGGAACCATTTGTTAATTGGCTGGAGGAGGCTGAAGAAGAAGAGTAAGTGCAGGAGATGGTGCTGACGATGGAGGTTACTGTTGAAGCCCGCAATCCATTTCTCATCATGAGGATTGGAATTACATTTGCAACCTTCCCCATTCCCCTCCCTGCCTTATGGGTGGCTTGTTATGAATATGTCGAACCTTTATTTTCGTATCTAATTCACAACTTATGGTGTGCTGTCGATGATGACGAAACTTGTGATTGTTTATTTTACTTGCGGAATAAATTTTACTAATTTTCTGTGTTTTATGTATTTGCAAAGTGCATTAGCCAGGTGAACTGTAATTATCATAACTAGAACTTGATTAATCTTTTGTGCTAGTCCGCAGTTTTGGTTACACTTGTTGATTTTTGGTGAGCACTTCCTGATGTGGTGCTTGCTAAATTCACCTATTATTGTCTGTTGTTGCTTGCTTGTTTCATATATTCTCAATAAGGCCACTTCTGGTATTCGCATTTATTTCATCTATTGATGGTAGTACTTCTTGTGCTGGCCTAAACGCCTGTTGGTGTTGTCAATAAATAAAATGCAGACTTAACTGTTGCCGAGGTTGGCTTTCAAATCTTAAGTTCAAAATCGAGAACAATTTCTCAATTTCTCACTTCAATGAGAATCATACGATGTTTTCCATTTTTGACCACTTTTGACTTCTGCAGTTAAGTGTGTTTGAGTGGAAGTAATCCAGGATGGGATCTCCTGAAAGCTGCATGACTGGGTACAATGAATTTCGAATCGGAACCAAGCCAGTAGGAGAAGATGAGAAACCCAGCTATGTGGGATTTTTTGTACCCAGTTATGTAGGATTTTCAACCGGCACCGCTGCAGGTCTCTCAGTTTCTGAAGAGAAGAAGAAGAAGAAGATGTTCAAAGACAAGCCCTGGTTTGAAGATTCTCTGGATATCGACTTTTGGAACTGCGGCAGGTATTATACTTTCTCTCCCTCTCCATCTCCCAAGGCATGTGAATTGTGAACTCACCAAATCTCATTGTTTTTTTCTTTCCTCACCAGTTTTAGTTACAAGTGTTATGAAAACGAGAATACAAGATATGGAGAAATTCATGTACACTGAAGAACAACAACAGCCGCAACTAAAAGAACAAAGATTGCCTGTTAGTCCAACTGAGCCGACTACTTTTGCGGATGATGTGCCGAAGCAGGACTCATCTTAGGTTGGGTTTCTATGTACTTCACCTGGTTAAATGAATTTGTGTGTTCCCTTTTATTAATAAACCCTCATTCAGCTCAATTTAGTTTCTTTTGTTTTGCAAATTTTGAATATTTATATGCATTTTTTAATTTGGGAGGGTTTGTTATGTGGTTGTAGTTGCGTGCAACTTGTTTGTGATTTGTCTCAATATGATAAGAGTAGTTTAGAGTAATTGTATGAGTTGATAGGAACTAAAACAGAGAATCTTTTAGTGTTAGCTTTTGCTAATTCTTTGTCATACTACACCTCTTTTCATGGGATTCTAAATTTTGATGATGATGCTTTGCTGTAAGTTCGTGTCAAGAGAAGAAAGATGTTCCTCTTCGATCTCAGATTCCAGTTTTTTGGCTGCTATTTCCACGTCTTGCTTTACCGTGTTCTGAAGGTAAACTTCTGTTACCTTTTTTTTTTCTCTCAGTTTGCATGTATCCTGTGTTAATGGATATTCTATGCTACCTGTCAAACCCTTCTAATTCAGAACAAAAATCCCTTTTATATCACTTTTTTTTATTGTTCCTCTTAACTTCCTGCAAGCATACTTTATCTCCCTCCTCTTTTGAGAAGCCAGAAAATCCTCACTTTGGCTCTTTGCCCAACTAATTTCCCTAAAGTTTTGTACCACTCTAAATACCTTCAGCCTCTGTGCTTACCTCATCCATAGTACCAATAGTGATTCTTGCAGTGTACTCAGATTCATGAAACCCCTGACCAATTTGTGCACCAATAGACAACTCAATACCAGTTCCTAGTACCTAATTCCTGACCATGACATCTCGTTGGTCTGATGAGCCTTGGAAATGCCATGAACCTGGAGGATGGAAGGCCATTTGATTTCTCTGATGTTCCACAAGACCAGTTGGCTGCCTCGCAACACCTTGGCGTTTTTACATGTTGGTGTTTTTCTTCTCGAGCTGACATCAATTCCTATCAACTAAGCGTGCCTTGTTTTTATTTGGAGGATTCATGGTGGTTTTTCGGTTATACGTATAGGTCTTGAGTATTTTCTGTTAAGGATGAGTTATATCATAAGTTGGTTAGTGTTATGCGTCATAAGAAAAAGAGAAAGAGAAATGGTGATTTATTTGTGATCAAGCTATGAGATCCAGCAGAAGATATCTATGAACTGGTACTTTCAGGGGCAGATTTAGAGGTAACTAAGCATGACCTTTATCCTGAGCATACTGAGGGGCATAACTTTGGTCAACTCTTGGCATGTTTGGAACAAACTGTGGCTTTCAACAACACACCTTTTACAAGTGAAAATGGCATGCTCTAAATGCGTGTAAGGCCGTAAAGGTTAGAATCAATGTATTTCAGCCACTGAGGTTTAGAACCCATTCTATATATATGGTAATGGAGGTTTCAACTGAACCTTCACAGCAGCAAATGGATACAGCAGCATCATTAAGTGTATCACAGGAAAGCAAACTAACCTAAAGGCATTACTCTCTGGACCAAGCTACCTTTATTATTGTTGACTTTTAGTCTGTTTATTGTATTAGACCCAGTCAGTTATTTTTTTCTGCCTTTTTTTTTTTTTTGATAAGCACCGATTGTTATATTAAGAAGCAGACAAAATTACAGGGGTATTAATCGGTTTGAGGCCTGAGTCCAGATGATACAAGATAAAGAACTTAACATTACTTAGCGAACTTTCAGTAGTGAAAGATAGCAACCCTGAGGATCTACATACCTATCAACAGAGTTTAATAGGGGTCTTGGTACATACTTCATTACAAAATTAGACTTCCTAGAAAGTAAAGGGACACAACATTGAAAGAGATTTTAAGCTCTCCAGTTCGTAGCAGACTTTGGGTGAGTGCCATTGCAAGTTGCCACCAGGTTATAGCAGTCGTATGGGATGCAAAAAGAAGTAATGCTAAGTTCTTTAATCCATTTCAATGCAGCATGGAGAGTTTTTGTTTCAGCATCTAAGGCGCAGGTGGCCCAGCCACAACTTCCTCTGAACTCTCTTGAGCTATCCGCAGTACTCATATAAGGATAATTCCGTATCCCATAGTGTTATCAGATTCCATGAAAGAGGCATCTAGCTAAATTATGAATTACAACTAATGTTATCTTTAGAAGATGGCTATGCAAAGGATGGTTAACATGCATTTTACCAAGATATTTCTGGAAATAAGTAGAGGCAGTTCAGTTCTGAATGAATTATAATGACCAGACTTTTTGGGTTTGGTTTAGCATTTATGATAATAATATCATTTCTGTGTTTCCACTTTCCACGGACCACAGAATTATGCAAACTGTAGGAATAGGCCTTTGCCTTAAACCAATAAGGGCAGCGATCATGGATAAAGTAATCAGACTGCAAGCAACTTATGCTTGATAGAAAAAAGGAAAACCAAATAACTTGAATAAAGGGGCACCCAATAAAAAGATGAGTTTCTGTTTCCAAACTGCCAAATTGCATAGTCTGCAGCAAGGATCCATGTGATTTACATATTTAATTAATCTGCTTCCCAAGGATAGCATATTAGAAACCAACTTCCAGCAGAACAGTTGAATTCTTAGTAAACAAGGGAGTTTCCAAATGCAGATCCATGTGGTGCTAGAATGATGGATACCTGTTGGGTTAGAAAGATGTTTATAAACTGAACTAGTTGTGCAGGTGCCAGATAGAATCATCAAAAGGCCATCGAATGATGTCTTCCTCATCTGGATTGGCTGTCATTGCCATAATCTTATTGTGGCATGATAGGTGAATAGCTTCAGATATTATCGATTCTTCCAAGTAAAGTCTTGATTTAGTAGTTGGCTACATAGATAGGAATATTTTCATTCCGCAAAGGGGTAATTGGTTGAGTTTGACCTGGCAACCATATGTCAGACCAAATGTAAATAGAGTTGTCTTTATTTATTGACCTGCCAATATGATTATTTTACCAGAATCTTAATGCCTTTTTGGATGCTAGACCAAATCCAGGCATTAGATTTTCTGTAGTGAGTAAATGGGTGTTTACTTGGGAATACTTAGCTTTTTAAGTATTCTAGTCCACAACCGATCATTTTTAGAAATGCTCTTTCAGGATTTTATACAAAATTCTACAATGCTTTGAAGGCATTTTTTGGCTGAGATACGCACTAGATTTTTGGAAATTTATCACCTGACTAGGCATTTCCCCAAAACATTTTAGAACATTGACCATAGGCGATGCCTAAATAATCCATAATACAAATCAAAATATTTTTTAACAGGTATATGCGGGTAATTAAAACTGCCTTTATCTTTTCAATAGTTCTTCTCTTACCTTTTTTGCTTTGAAGTTTAACTTCTTCATTTTTATCTATATCATAATTTTCATAACTTGTTGTTCAACTCCACCATCATCACGTTCTTCATATATATACTTAAAAATATTATCATAAATGAGTAAAGAACAGTAGTATTTATCTTATACTCCCTCCGTTTTAATAAAAGTGTTACTATTATTTTTTCACTTTAGCCTAAAAATAGGTCAAAATAAAAAAATAATAGTAACACTTTTGTTGAAACGGAGGTAGTATTTTTTTTATATTAATTTTTCTATTAAAAATAAATACCATTAATATTTTCTCGTACATATATTTGCAGAGGTATATTGTATTGGGAGTTATAAGGATAGTTAGAAATCCTAAAAACATCTAGGTATTCAATTATGATTTGTATAGAATCACTAAATATCCATGATATTCAAATTGGTTCTTTAAGATTTCACTAATATCCTAGGTATTCATTTCATTTAAGATTTCTTAAGATAGTAGAGGATCCAAGATATATAGGGATCTTATGGATAACTGTAGGAAAAATATGTATAGTATCATCTTCAATCAATCTCAATTCAAACCATGAGAGTTTCATGGATTCTTATGGATAACTTAACTGGATTTTCTTTATCACGATATGCTACGTTTTTCAAAGAAACATAGAATTCTCTCCCATAGATTTTTAAGATGATGTTGGTCATGAGTTTCTCTTTTAAAAATAGTCTTCTCCTTCATTAATTTGCTCATTTCCTCCTCTAAAATTATTGTACATTCTCTCATCCGTCTCTATATGTTGCCCTTGAATATGAATTTTTTTTACGAAGCTCTTTTGTTTATTTTTATGTACGATAGAATTTTTTTTGGTGTTTGGAAATCTATTTTAATCTATGTAAATCTAAATTAATCTGAATTCAATCCATTATAATCCAAAATTATATATCTAAGAAAATCCAGGATTCTTTTAAGAAACCTTATAAATCCACCAAATTCAGACAAAACTATAATATATTTATATCCATATGAATCTTGATCCAATATATGTGGATAATCGCGTAAGTAAGATCAATTTGATCGTTTAAGTTAAGTTCCATGAAATATTATCACTACCGCAATGAAGATGATAATTATGATGATGAGAAAAAAAATCAAGCTAGGGTTTACATTAGATTTTGATATTTTTCCTTAGACTGAATCATGTTTTTAGTTTGATATAATTGTTAAAACTAGTGTTGCGGATAAATTGAGCAACAACAAAATTCATACGGATGATATCGTTCATCTTCTAAAAAGGAAATAAGGTTTCATGATTGTTTGACATCAAATTTAATTAAAAAATATTCCACATAATTGTGGGTTTAACAGTAATGTTTTTATAAGTATGGGGTTGTATTTAGGCATAAATATAAGGAAGATCCGAAAGATTCTAGATTAGTTGATGGATAAGACTGGACATGTAAAAGTTATCTCAGAAAGAGTGTATATCCAAAAAACAAAAGTGTATAAATACAAGGGATATAATCTATCAAAGGTAGTTAATCAAACCCTAAAAACTTAAGTGAACTCTATATTGTCTTGAGCATCAGAGAAAAATGGTCATTTTACAACCGGCCAACCCAATCCAAGCTTGTTTGCACAGTCCAAGTATACTTAATCCTTATAAGTATGGTTCAACTGCCAAGTTCTATATAGCAAAGTTCGAGCATAAACAAAAGACATAGTTCGGTCAAGATAAAACTCGAGTTTTGTCCAACACAAAGATAAATCTTAAGCCTAGGTATAAGACGAAGATCAGGATTCGAGCAAGAAAAAACTCATATGTCGAGCAAAAAAAAAGCTCAGGCATCGGGGAAGACGAAGCTCAGTCCTCGATCAAGATAAAGGCTATGCCTCGGGCAAGATGAAGACAAGCTAAAGCTAAACCTAATCCAAGGCTCAGCCTTAAATCAATAGGAGTCTCGAGCCTCATTCAAGGCAAGAATCAAACTTACACTTAAGGAGAGACCTAGACCTAAACCTAAAACAAGATTTAAGTCAAGCTCAATCCAAAAATCAAGCTAGCTCCCAGACATAACCCGAGCCTCAACTTCTACATATGCATGACATAACCTCAATCTAACAACCATGTCAACGCATGACACTCTATCATGGTTGGTTCCACAACTAGGATTCACAAACAAGCTTAAGACTCCATAGTATTGACCACATCCAAAGGCAAAGCATTAATATCATGACATCTGAGATTCATTCGAGTTTTACAAGTGTGTTCCTGTCTATATCACCCCTCAGGGCTTACAAACTCGATTATGGGACCGTCACATGGGAATTAACGTTTTTGCTCTCTTCAAAGATGAACTTCAGGCCTTAGCCTCTCTTCAGAGTCGTCCATGCCTCCGATATTCGCTCGACGAACGACTATGCTAGGTTGACGCTCACCCTCATCCTTCTCCTAGCTCCTATGACTGGATAACGTCTCACCTTACTCATATATGATAGGACAATGGCTCTCCTTGCTCTTACGGTTAGATAACAACTCGTCTTGCTCCTATAGATGGACAAACAACATCAGACCACATCTCTGTTGTTGATTTGATTCCTCCAGATTGTTGATAAAAACTATGATTTTTGGTGAAAATATGGGGGTACCTGCAAAGACACTCCGTCGATCGAGTAAGAAAAGTGTTATATGCAAGTATATTGAGGAGAAAATGAATAAAAATTGTGTACCTTTTGATTTGGAATTCAACCTCTATTTATAGGAAAAAAATAAATCTAGCTGCTGGGATTAGTAGTTATCCTAATAACCTCCAAGATTTGTGTATATCCCATGTTAACAACCATATTCTTGATAGGATTTGTTGTTATCTCTAATATTTACGAAAATCCCTATCTATCTTATCCCCTTTTCTTCTAGGATTTATAATTATCTTAAATAATTAAAAAATTCATGTCAATCTTATTCCTCTTTCTGCTAGGATTTATGAATATCTTAAACATCAATCTTATCCTCTTTCTGCTATAATTTATAATGATATTAAATAATCTTGAGGATTTGACATTACCTTTAAATATTCTGATCCTCATCTTTACAACTAACACATATCCAAATTTGAATATTTTCTTGGAGAGAAAGTTAGGCTTAACGGATCGGGCCATGGGTTTTTCAAGGTTAACCCATAGACTTTTTGTTTGATATATTTTTTTTATTAGGCCGAAACGGTTGTTGGACTTCTATAATAAGCCTATTTGAGCTTCCAAAATAAGCCAAATTGAGCTTCCACAATAAGTTATTGTGCTTCAACAATAGGACGGGCTGGGCTTCCACAATAAACCATTGGGCTTCCATAATAAACCAGACTAGTCATATACACTATTCCAAACAATAAGCCAAGTGGGCTTCCACAATAAGCTAGATCAGGCTTCTATAATAAGCCACTGGGCTTCCAAAATAAGATAAGTGAATTCCACAATAAGCCATATGAGTTTCCCTAATAAACCAAATTGACTTCCATATGAAGTTTGCTAGATTTCCATAATAAACCAACACCATTGTTTATATACACTCAACGTGTACCGTTTAGGAAGGTACAAACACCATTCCTACAACCAAATTGCCTTAAACGAATTAATTATCATAATTGATTATATATGCCAGTGAATATTTGCATTAACAACTTATCATTTACAAACCTGACTATAATACATCACAAATAATACAATTCCAACATGTCTGCCTACAACATGCATACTCATCAGCTTTACCAACTAGATACAAAAGGAATCTAATTTGATGAACTAGATGCTTATACTCCCGTATAATGCAATATAATCTCAATATTGATATCCTACGACTCATTTACGTACCGATTACATGAAATTTTCAATACATACATCACTCCACTATTAAATGGTTGACGTCTTCTGCTATGTATTACTATCTAAACTAGTTTCAGAAGTCACAATAAGTGCCTTGTAAAATGATGAGTTTGCAACAACAACATGGACTTGATTAATTGACCACGATGCAGTCTAAACACACCTAATTATACAAGCATTTACTTGAATACTTTACCTTAATTAATCCTATAGGTGACTGATCCAACCAACAATATCTTTTTCATGTCACCACCACTATAGACTTTCCCATTCAAAAATTAACCTCTTTGACTCTCAATTGGTATTTTATTTATATCATCGATCCTAACACATCTCTAACTTCATCTCCCTTTTCTTTCCATTCCTCTTTGATTTCTTTTTTATCTACCCCTTTTTCTCAATTGAAGGACCTACATTTGGTTTAATCAGAAATGATTCTATCATTGATGTTTTTCAATATTTAATAAAGATAAATAAAGAAGAAGATGATACAATCTATAAACATTAATTATTTTATATGTTAATAGTTACAAAATACTAAAGGTAGATATAAGGGAGGATCCAGGATTTTAAGAGAGGGTGGGAAAACAAAAAAGTATACCACTAAAAAAAAGACTCAAAAAATAAAAGAAAATAAATTATTACATATTAAAGATTGTATTACAACACTTGATAGCGTTTGATTACAACAAATATTCAAAGCAAGAGACGTGTTAGCTAGTTAAATCTTCGATCATATATTGTTTAATAATTTTATGGTTGTATGCATCGCATAGAAATGATCCAAATATCCATAAAAATCCCCCAAAATCACCTTAAATGAGTATAAAAAACTGTGTATGCTACCAAAACCCCCCCAACTCTTTCTATATTCAACAAACCCCGTGACGTGTTGCCATACCTTGAAATATAGTTATAATATTGCGATCAAAATTCTCTTTCAATGTATGTTAGTAAACAGTTGTTCAACCACTCATTCTCAATACGGCTTCACAAACGATTCTTCACTATATGCATAGCTGAAAAAGCTTGCTCAACGGTAGTTGTAGAAATCGACAATATCAAAGATAATGCAATCAATAGGTAGAGTAGAGGATATACTTTATCTCTTTTTGTTTCAACCATTTTCTAGGCATGCCCAATAATACCATTCAATTCAAAAAAATCACTATTAGAAAGCAGATCAACAAGAAAGGTGTTTAGTTAATCGTTCAAGAATCATGAGATCCATTTCAGAAAAATCAGTTAATATAGTTTAGCAGAACGAATTAACACACCTTTTCGAAAGATAAAAACTTATCGCTTGGATTCAAATGCGACATACAAAGAAGTAATTTGGTGCTCACTTCATCAAATCGATTATTAAGCACTGCAATTTGCATATCAATAACTTTGTAAACATAACCAACTTGATAATAATGTAGATTTGTCACTTCTTGTACATTACATTGTCTTCTTCCAGTTGGTACATATGAAGAGATTATATCAGGAACGACAAGATTCTATTTAGCACAAAACATAAAAAAATCATGAATAAGAGTATCCCACCCACCATCTCTTATTGCATATAGTTGGTATTTAGATATTTTCACTAAGTTCATAGTATTCACAATATCTTGATCATTTCTTTTCCATGCTTGCGAAAATTCATTGGTGATTCCTAATAAAGTGCTTACAAAAAATAATAAAGATAAAATCAAATGTCGGCATCAAGATGAGGAAAGTGTATGCTTCTCCCCTCGCTTCACTAGTACATTCTCAACTTACGATCTTCAACATGTCTAAAATGGATGGAAGCATCAAAATTAAACTCAGCAATATACTGTAATGTGTACCCCAACACGTTTCAGAAGGTCGTTTGTGGCCAACTTCTTGATTTAATCCCGAACCACTTAAACTTTCACCTTTTTCAGCAAGTTCAACCACTCTAGCAAATTCTTTCCCTCGAAAAACATCTATGCGTTTGCATCGGGCAGAAACAATAGTAACAACATTACTAACTACAACAAAGAACAGTGCAACATCGTTATACTTTTGGGCAACATGAATAAGGGCCAGCTGGAGTTGATGGAAAACAATGAATAAGATATGCTGATGGGTTTTCTCCTTATATGAGTTCCTTCAGTCCGTTAGTCGCACTTTCCATATTACTAGCACCATCATATAACACTACCCTCACCCCCACCCCCACAATCTCACTATATTTAAACCATACTTGGAAAACAATGCAACCACTGAATTTCAATGACATTGTTGTCGTTTGAAGGATATGAATTATGCCAATAAACCTTTCAATAACATCATGAATTGCATCTATTGTTTCCATTATAACTGCAATCACTATATCCTTTTGGATGTCCGGTGAAGTTGAGGTTACCAGGAACATTTTTCATAACTTCACTCTGATATTATCATTTTGTTCATCTGTGTATTATAAAGTTCAAGAAAGTTACCTTGATTATGTGAGACATCAGATTCGTCGTGGCCACAAAAAGTTAATCCTTGATATTAAAAATCGAATACAATCAGTTGATGTGGTCAAACGAATATTGTAACCCAATCTGTCTTGTTTTAGTTTACGGTTAAAGAAAGCATGAATATGATTGATTCCTACAATAACTCATGACTATTCATATATGCATCATTGTAAATACTATTCTCATTTCTAACATGTTTATCCAACTTTTCAGGATGTTTCCAATTTGAAAAACCTGCATTCACAAAAGAACCAAAAAATACAAGATCTTTAGAGATGATATACTCTAACTAGCTTCCATGTTTTAAACAAAAGGCTTAATTTAATTGTCGGTTTGTATAAAAAAAAAAATTCATTAGCTTTTGTGAAAATAGAAAATTCTTAGGTTCGCAAGGACCTATTTGCATCTAAGTTCTTCAGACATTATCTTGATCATTATGATGATAACTTGATATTGGCTTTCTCATCATAGGGTCTATTTGAAGATCCCATATCGATAACTCATTTAAAACAGTGGAAGCTACTCGCGGAGTAGGAGCAGGGACACAAGGTACTACTTGTGTACCATGAGTACTAGAATATGAAGGAGGTACTTTTGAACAAGGGATAATAAAAAATGGAGGCAATTATATTGTTCTCTTTCTTTTGATTACAAACTTATCCATATCTGGACAAAGATGAAAAGATATTAAACCACTTGATCACACATCATTTAAGAAGAAACCCCTAATTATCAGTTGAGCCAAATTGTATTGATTAATTATCAATTAAGAGGAAATAATAAGCACCCAACCCCTTGATTTTCATTGAAAACGAAGTATATATAATAAACCCCCCAGAATTTTTAATATAAACCATAATTTAATTTTTAACAAATTTATAATAACCAGTTAATAATATTAAAAAAAAAAGATATTAGGATACCTAATATACTGATTATATTGAACTTTAAATTGACAAAGGAAAACTCGATTCAATAAATTTATCCAGGACACAATTTTTCACAGTTTGCAACAAAATATGAAGACTACCTTGTGATGATATTCTTTCCAAAAACTCCAAAGAAATTAACACTAGATGTAATAAAAAGTTGGCCTAAATCTCTCATTCAATTATTCTTTAAAGTTTTGATCGCTCCGTAACGTCCGTTCTTCTGTTCATATCTTGATGGTTGTTTTTAAAATGTTCACAATAATATAGCTTTTGCAATTCTCTTTTTGTTATTTAACTTCAGTGTAGTTGTCCATGAATTTCTAAAGGGGTGCAAAGGTATTTCTGTAGGGGGTGTAAAATGTTAAAAATTTTAAATTTGGGCTTACAGAAACTAAGACCCTGTGGAGGAGTTTTTCAACTAAGGGTGGGAAGCTGACCACCCTTGCCTTTGGTTGGCTCCACTACAGGATAGACATATGGCCACCTGATGTGCCACATGCAATGTATTTAAATAATTAATATTAATTTTGATTAAATCATATAATGACATTTACTTATCAACTAAGTTAATTAATATTTGTTTTAATAACTGTAATAATCTGGTATTAATAAACCCATAGATAACGATGGTCAATTCTTAGTGTCAATTTGATTTGACCAAAGTTAAACTTTGACGTATATATTTTCAAATACCATATTTCTTCGTCCAGTGTCTGATTGACTCCTTCTAATAGTTGATTTCACATATTTTTCCAATATCTATTTAATGACACTTATATCATATCCATATTATTAATTTATAGATGACTAAATTTAGTGTTCACTTCAATTTAATAAGTCATTACACTGCGTAAATATCACTGACCCGTTAATATTGATTCACCTGTTTGTGGGTCCTGTAAAGAAAACTTCATCTATTTGAGTTTAAGCACACCAAGTTTTAAATTTTAACTTGGGGTAAATGTTTTTGTTAGAACTTTCTGATTCAAACAACTCATTTCATTGGATGCTTACAATAAAACATCCAATTTGGGAAGACAATTATTAACATATAAGAACCGTTTCCTCATTCGCATTAAAGGAAGTTCGTATATGTTACTAACTAACGACCTCTTGGAAAATTAGGAAAGTTACTTTAAGAAGAAAAAGAGGAAAAATAAAGAAAAAGAAGAACAACTTCTGGTGACTTACTCTTAACTTATGGATAATCTGGTTACTTTAATAAAATATTGGTGTTGTTTTCTATAAAATATGTACATACTAAATATTTTCAGGTGCTATGATGTTACTAAAAAGACTTAGACCGTTGTGGAAGAAATTTTTTATGTAAAGATTAATATGTATCATTTAAGTAGATCTTTCTTACAATGTTAATGGTGTCTTAATTATGTAAAACACCAACATTGGATGGATGAATATGGGATATAAACACAAATTTACTGCAAATACCACTTTTTCGATTTCTTGAAAACTTTGTGTTTGATACCCTATATATAGTTCATCTAATGCTTTGAAATATCGTATTCTGAATCTGATTATTTCATAATGTGCAAGATGGGAGAATATATTTGAATCAAATCATTTCACACACAAAACAAAGCTTAGTTATGTTAGAATTATTTAGTCATATATGAGGTGTGCGGACATTTTTGATGTTCTATCGAATGGAATTGAAATTAATTTACGGGGATTCATCCAGAAGTATAATATTGTAAATCCTCTTAAAATAATATCGTATTATAGGTAAGGGTATGGCATTTTTCATGTAACAAATACTTTGTCGCCATTTTTTTGCTTATTCATATGGTAGTTGTAGCAAAATGCTTCACCAACACAACTTTAGTCATTGTTCATATGCATGGTATCTGAAATGAATGAGCGAACAGTAGAAACCCTTATGGAGTATTTATTTTTGAAATTCAAAAGTATTATATCCACTTCATTGTTTGATGGGTATGTTCTTTTGTTTATTTTAGTTAATTTTGAAATTATGTGTCAATTATGTTACATGGGAAACTTCTTTTGCACAAGAAGTGCCTTTTGATATGGTGCATGTAAGCTTGACCAAATTATTTCGATAATGGATTGAATATTACAAGGTTGACCATAAATATTGATTTTATTTTTGTGAGATAAAGTGTAAGAGGAGGGATTTCTTCTGAGAGGGATCTAAAGTCTGAACAACAAATCAAGAACATAAAGTGCGGTCCTATTCGGAGGTAAAGGAGTTAGAGGCAAGGAAGTCATATAGGCTGAAAGAATTCAAAAAATATTTAAGAAAAATGATAGAATGATTATAGACAAGATTTAGAGTGGGACTTCAGAAGGAGTCAAGAATATTTAAATTTAGTTTTGGGTCAAAAGTATTTAAATTTAATCACACTATTATATTTTTATAATTTAAAATTCTTAAATTGTTACTTATTATTATTTATTTATTATTGTTATTTTTGTAATTTAATTTCTTTCACCGGATTAAGATTTATACAAGAATTAAGTTATCATAATATACCAATGAGAGCTATCTTAATGTATTCAAATTCTTAAGTTATCATTGTTTTGAACCCGTATAATATTAAGACGTGCATAAGTTTGATGGTAATAAGGGCAACCAATATGATCCCAAGATATTTGGGAAGTAACTGCATTATCACTTTTGATTACTAGGTTTATGGTTTAAAGCTTTTACTTCTTTTTTTTTGTTATCTTTGGTTAATCAATATTTGTTTTGTTTCATTTTATTTCATGTTGACTGGAGTGTTGTTAAACACTAGTTATAGAAATATAAGTATAAATGTTTTAAATATTTCTTTTCAAAGTTATCAATTGTTTAGAAAAGAGGTTTTTAATTTGTCTAATCCATGATTTCTTCTTATCTCTAAGAGTACTTAGATATAATCAACAATTTGCAGATAAATCAGGTCATCTATTTGATATGTTCTTGGAAATGGAACGCCATTATTCATTTCGAAAACCTGACTTTATCCTAAGCCAATGTTGATTTTAAATGACACATATTTTAACAATCAGTTGAGAACGTAATTTCAGGCAATGAGCAAGGTTTGATGAAGTTGGTTTCGACCCCAAGATTGATTCATTTGCGATACGTGGATAAAGGAGGTGAGAAGTATAAAAAGTAAAATAAATTAATGCAAGCGTGATTGTTTTGTATAAAAAATATATATAATTTTTGTTTTAACATTTTTTTTGGGTTATTATCTTTATATGATACACGGGATTTATCATTTTTTTGGAATTGGGATACATTGGGATTATTACCTAAGCAATACATCAAAGACATATGAGAGAGCACGTTGACTTCTTAAACCATTTTTCAGTAATTGAACTTGCACCAGCATCAAGCTTCTAGATCATTTGAGAGATATATCTTTAAATTTCTTTTGCAACGACGAGGACGTCCATAGTCATTTTGATGTCACTAAAATTTTATTCCTAGCACATAACACACATCAACACCTCAATTGTACAATAAAAATACATGTGAAAAAAATAAAGCATCCACACTGCACTCGATTTTTACAAGATTCACAATTCCCTAACAACCAACATTGTGAAAAACGCTGCAGGTAGTCCTTTCTTCATTAATTATATTCTCACTATAGATAATTTTTTTTGCAATATATGTTAGTTACATATGTTATCATGAAGAAAACCTTCATACCTTTTTCTCCCTAGTTAGGTGATCCAAAAAAATGGATTTTATTTCTAACTTAGAATTTTGTAATCATAACTGAAATTTCCTCGAATTCTGTTTGATTTATGTGCATGGAAGTATGGATTTCGTTTTTATTTATGCATGTGGTATTATTTTACTCATTTCTTTATTCACGATTTTATATTGTAGTAAAAAAATCAAGGAATTACTTACCTGATTTTATAAATTTTGTCGTTAAAAATTTATGCTTATTTTAGTTTAGAATGCACCAAGTTTAGTTTTAAATGACTATAATTAGGTGTCCATCTTTTCCAATGGGTTACAAGTAGTTACTTTTTCGTAAAGTTAAAAGAGTGAGTGATCATGTTTATGCTCATTTTCTGTAGTCAGTCATTGATGTGTATGCTTATTATATAAAGCAAGTAATTGATATTTTGACTAAGCGAATTACATGAATCGGTTCAAAACTGGTAAGAGGGAAGGCAACTACTGATACAATTCCACAAATATGGTAAGTGCATAATTTACATATTCTTAATATAGTTTTCTTGCACTTATTTGCTAGATTTTTGTGTAAATTACATTGTATTACTCTTGTTTTTCTATTTTATTTGTCTTTATAGGTAAATTATCTAAAACCAATGGAAAGAGCTCTAAAACTATCAATGGAGTGAAATGCTATAAGTGCATAAGGACCCAAGACCAAGTTGTGCGAAAGAGTTGCGATAAAATGAAGAAAAACAATTTCAGAATATTCTCGAACATGATGGTGGCTGAGAAAGAATATATTTCTCGGTTGGTCAGGTATTCGAGAAAATAAAATTCGGAATCTCATAATTTTCTCATAGGGATGTGTGTTCGAGAAAATAAGAATTCTTGGGCACCTGGGTGAGTGAGAAAGTTGTGTGAGTTGGATATTTTTGACGGGATTTTATGATATTTTCGAGTTTCAATAAGTTTTTAAAACCTAGTGTGACCGAGATTTGATTACGAGCATTGCTATTTTTGAAGATCTATTTAATAGATAATTTCACTTGTATTTGGGAGATATCTTTATTCTACATTATAGAAGAAGAAATAAAGAGCTAGGATTTGGAGTTGCGATTGATAATCACGATTTCCTTTGGTTTGCTTTGCTTGATCTCTTGTATATTTTTATGCATTTTAAGATATCCATGATGAAATAATTCCCTTTTATTAGTTAAGGATATAACCTGAAGTCATGAATATGTTAATCAATTGATGGATTACTTTCGTTATTCACTATGTTATATATCGTTCAAATTTTACGCATGATAATTATTTGATCGTGTTCATCTAATATGATTGGTTTTTCCTTATATTTAAGTCATAAATTAAATATCTTAATAACTTATCTATAGCTCGCTAGAGATCTTAGGTTATTTTATTAGGAACCCTAACAACAAATAGTAATTTGTGATCATTAGCGGGGCGAATCGTGAAGGAAATCACAAGTTAGTTTGTCCCAGAGTAAATATGCCACGATAAGTGCGATCACGGACTAGGATGCTTCAAGTAGAATCTTTTAGCGATAAACACTAGGTTATTTGGAGGAAAAGAATTCATGGATTAGGAGGCGTAACAAAGTATTGCACCGAGTGGGGATAATTTGGGTTATTGGTAACATAAGAGAGTGAGTAATGATATTGAAGCTTGATAGAGTAACAAGTGAAGTGACGGACGGTGAATTCCTTAACCAACTTTCTCCTTTGACATTTTCTTAAACACTTTCATCTTTAATTTTAGTTTAAGTTACTTCTGAACAACAAAATTCCCCATGTACGCTTATATAAGTTTTCAAATACAATTAGAAACCTATATCTCCCCGTAGATCGAACTTGTTCTTATTGCTATACTCTTATTTATAATTATGAGTGAAATAACTTAAAATAATTTTGGTTAGATGACAACCGATCAAAATCCCACGCCACGATGCATAATTGAGCATAAGAGGGAAGGCTAATCCAAAGATAGAAATCATGAGGAGTTTGACCAAGCCGGTAAGGAGTTTGAACGTTACCAAATTCGAAATGAAACGGAATTGAAGAAAGGATATCACAATTGTCAAAAAGTTTCAGAGATAGTTTTTGGAACACGGACATCAACCTAAAGAAGGTGAAAGTACCACATATTTTGATTGAAATTACCTTTGAGACCAACTGGTTTCTAGGTGTTATAATATATGTCAATTTGGAGAGGATTTTAAATATGTAGCCCAAGAATAAAAGAACTATTAAAGAGATCATCTGATAATTCAGTGATATACATATATACACTCATTCAAAATTATTCACCATGTAGTACACATAGAAATTTATAATTCGCGACCACTCATTAACTTAGTCTGTCAGATCAAGTTTAAGTCCTCTGGGTTAACTCTCACTCCATAATACACGGATATATCATACAATTCATGGGTACATATATATCCTTTCAAAATCATTCACCCTATAACATGCATGATCATCCTATAATTCACGTATACCCATAAATTAATTCAATAAAATCAAGTTTAAGTATTTAGTTAAATAATTGAAATCAAATTTAAATCTTTCTGGTCAATTCTTATCTATAATGCATTGAATTATCTTAAAATATTGGTAAATCCATTCAAAATAATTTATATTGTAATATACGATATAATCTTATTATTTTACAGGATTATTAAGTATTACGACCACCTGTAACCTTAAATAAAATTTAACTACTTTAGGTCAATATCTAATACTCTAAAATATACGAGAATAACGTAATCACCATGCAATTCATGAGTAGACATGTATTCACTCAGAATCATTCACCACATAGTATATAGGACCATCCTGTAATCCACGACTACTCATAAACTAATTCAATGAAATCAAGTTTAAGTATCTACATATAATACACGGATACCCACCTCATACTCTGTAATACATGGGATCATCATATAATTTAGAAAAATATGACAATAATCTCTATGGAAAACCAAAGTGTAGAAACAACATCTACTCCCGACTCCAGGCACTGTCTAAGAGAGACTCGGTGAAAAAGTTGACAATTATGAAAACATGCCTTTATAGGTTGAATTATTAGAGAATAAAAATTAAGTTGAGGATGAAGTTCAAAACCTTAATGAAGTGACTAACAAAGCAGGACAAAGTGGTGTAAAATAGAGATCATAAGTGGAGTATAGGTGGAGCTTATATATCGAAGGAATTTTTTGTTCTTGAACACATTATTTTGATTTTTTTAGCACTTTACTCAAGCAGAGATTGCCGATAATAACAATTCCAATTGAACCCCGTACGTAACAGAGGACAATGATATCAACATTTTGAGTTTATTTTGATCTTATCGTAGTATGTCATACAGTTTAATTGCAATCTATTCTTATTTGGAGATTTTATGGAAATATTCTTCAATATATTTTTTTAAGACGATTTTCTAATCTCCGACATTTTAAACTATAATTGGTGAATTTGATTCAGATCGTTAATCAATTAAATAATTGGTGCTTTGACTATACATTGCAGTTGGCTGGGTGCGGGGCAAAACCCCGCCTCACTAAATGGGGGCTACTAGTCTTTTTAAAAGACTTACGCAACGAGTATAAACATGACTATCAAATTCTTTATATTTCTCAGAGAATTTTTTTAATAACACTAGTTATTAGTAAGAATTTATTTGAAAAAATAGCGTATAAAATGAAAAACACCCACTTTTTATAGAATAGAGGGAGTACATTGTATCTTCTTCTCTCATACTTTTTGGTTATTCTGATATATTTTTATTACATGAAGATCCTCACTTAATAAATTATAATATCTTCGTCCCATTTTAGTTGCTTAAATATGGTTTCTTTTTAGTCCCAATTTACTTAGTTTTCATATTTATCCATAAAGTTTCCTGATTTATCCCTACCTGAAACTCAGCTACAAACTTTATAGAGTTTCAATTTCCTAAATATCCTTCCTACATACTAAAAAACTCTAAATATTTACTCCTAACAAATTCTCTACTACTCCCTTCTTTTTCTGTACATATGGAACTAAAAACTAGGCGTATTAAATTTGTTAAGATATACTAATTGAAGGTGTACATGGAAAGTTTTTCAATCTCTATCCCCTGAGTGATACCTAAAAAAAAGGACCCCACCAAACACAAACAAACAAATTATTTATCGATTTTTTTAGATTTTTTTTTATTGATTATACTATGAAGTTTTGGTCTCTAGGAACCCTATTTCATACTTATGGTATGAATCCCCTCCCATACGATGACATCTCATTACTCATGCGTCCCCATGTATAAAATTCGTTTAAGTTAACCTATTAGAAAAAAATTATTTTAAACTGTTTTTACATAATTTAGAGATTCATAATGGTTATGAGGTGTCAACTATATAGGAAGGGATGCATACCCAAAATATAAAAACCGATTTCATACTAACTGGACCGAGCTAACAGAGTGCAAACTAGAGATGTAAAACAACCATAATTTTCAACATTACTTTTAGTTTCTCTAACAATTTTGGAAACTACATCAAATACTTGATTGTCATCATGTTTAAAAAAATAAAATTGACAATGAGGAAATTCTAACATGAAGTATTTTGTTTCCTTGATAATGTATATGTTCTCTTAATGAATCATAAGATTGTTTATTAATCCGATCCCACCAACCATAACTAAATATATTATTTTATTTAAATTTACTAACTTTATCATAGCAAAGAGATTGACGGGGGAGAATTTTCGGAGAGAGAAAATATGAGGATCGGGAGATTTTTTATGAGTCAACTCAGTCTCAAACTTTCTTCCTCTGCAAATCCATGAAATAAGATCTTATTTCTTAATCTTTGATTCAAAACGATTTTCTTTCCATTCAATTTGTTCTTAAAAAGATTCGAGTTTTTTTAATTTTGAATTAAAATCTCACCATGAGTTCAACTTTTGTAAACCCTAATTTCAAAAACTTTCTAATATAGTTTACTAATTTTCATCTCAAAGCATCAATCTCTGATTCATTCAGTTTCTATTTTTACTTTATAGCTAATCTTTATGAACTTTTAATAATTTATTACTGATTAATCGATTGGTTTTCTCTTTTCAGTTTAATCCCAAATCTCTTACCCAATACCTGATTGGGAGAGGTAGGGTTTTGCAGAAGCACAGTCTTGGTGGCGGCTTAAGGCATCTTGGTCGTCTTCTATAGTTGTCAGTCAGAATCATTCTTCTGATTTTGTTTCTTGAAGAATATCATAACCATCTTTATAAGGTAAGTCTTTGAATATCAAAATCAAATAGTTGGCATATTCTTACACTCCTAAAAAAAATGATTACCTCCATAATCTTTCTTGATTCCCAAGTTCTTAGATCTTACAGTCTCACGTTAAGTGGATTTCATCTGGAAAATTCTTGCATGAATTACACTTGGATAATATCAATGTTAAGCCATCTTTTAAAATTCATCATATTTATACAATACTCTACAAACAAATTCCCTACACTATTACTTCCCAAAATCAGTAACTCAAACAAAATACTATATCCTTCTGCTTGTGCAAGTTTATTCAATGGCTTTATCTTCTTCTTATGTGAATGGTCTTGCTTCTAAGTTCAGTAAAAAGTGTAGTGTCTCTAAAAGGACAACAAAGAATATGAACATGGAATCTAGGGAAATATTTGTTGATTAATATGCTCTAATTGGTTATATTTATAGAGAAAATATGCAAGTTCCTAGAGCCTCAGTTAGCTTTGCAGTAAGGGCTAACTGGGGTGCAGCTAATTAAGTGGTCATTATCAATACAAATAGAAGAACTTTGTTCATTTTAGAATCCACGGAAGGGATTTTTTTTAGAGAATCTTAAGAACTAGACCATACACAATGGGCGGTTATCTTATGGTTCTAATGCCATTGCAATTCATTATAGTAGTGCATAATGTAATATTTCAGTTTGAAGTGTTTAATATTGAATTTAGAGTTAGAGATGATTTAAAAAGAGATAACATTCTTTTGATGGTGGCTTCTCAAGTTGGAGAAATTATAGAATTGTACAACAGGGACCTTTCTGGAGTTGTGAAGGCAAAAGTTAGAGTTGATGTGAATCTTCTTTTATGTAGGAAAGTAAAACTCACTTTAGAGGATGGAGAAAGAGTAAGATTTGCTATTTTTTATTTTAAGATTTCCTACTGCTACTTGTAGGAATTGTTGTATTTTTAACCATAATAATAACTATTATGGCTTAATAACAAATATGGAGTGGATTATTGTTCCTGTCTTATCTTTCCAAGGAGTTGATCTTTTTTGGTGATGAACAAGAGAATAAGAATGATAATCAAGATCATGAACAAAATCAACAGCAAATTATTCAACATGCAGAGATTCAACAAGAAGCTCAACAATAAGATGAGAATCAACAACAAAAAGAAATTCAAAATCAACAAGTAATTGCTCACAATATTGAACTAGCTGAAGAAGATAATAGTAATAGGCTAGGAGATGAAGGAAATGAAGAAATTATGAGAGGTCCTCCTAATTCTCCAGTTATTCAACAAAGACATATTTATGTTGAAAATATAAATAAAAAAATGAGAGGAGAGGTAAAAGAAGAAGGCTGAAGATATGGACATTGATGAAGTTAATCTTGAAAACCTTCTCTTTTGAAGCTAGCAGAGGAATCAAGTAATGATAATAATAACTCTGAGACTGTGAAAGAAAGATGGATTTGGGTTGAATATCTAGATGATTATATTGATAAGGGACAATATTCTAATTTAAAGAATTCTAATTGATGTGGGGAAGGTAAGGACAAAGACAAAAACCTTGATGGTGACATAGCCGATACCAAGTTTGTTGTTGAACCTGAACCTCTGAAAATGCTTCCAATTAGGTCTACCTCTTAACTGAGTCTTCTTTTCGTACTGTTTTTCTATTTTTTTATGATTTGTTTTATTTTTTATATGTTCCGTATATGCTTGCCCTATCCTGGTTTGCACTGCATGATTTTTAAATCAGATAAAATTAGATTAGATTTCTCTGGTTCTTTTGTTCACTTTAATTTCAACTTTTACTGCAGTCTTCCTTTAGTCATTATGAAAATAATCTCATGAAATATACAGGGGATTGGAACCCTATTACTAGAAATCATTTAGGTCATCTATTTAAAACTCATAACTCATAACTCTGACTTGATCTTCCTTGCAGAAACAAAATCCAATTTAGAAAACATGGATAAATTGACTAGAAATTAAGGTTCTATGATGCTTTTTATGTGCCTAGAACATGATTATCTAATGGTATGATGATTGCTTGGCATAATAACATAAAGATAAACTGTTCACGTGTCTATAATCAGTTAAATCTGTTTAAAGTCTTTGATAATTTTGATAACAAATGGAACCTTGTATGCATGTATGGTACTCTTTCAGCACAAGAAAAACATAATCAATGGGATTTCATAAACAATTTTGGTCCTAATAATAATAATCCTGGGATTGTTATTGGGGACTTCAATTTTATCTTATACATTAATGATAAATCTGAAGGAAACTCTAGTAATTCTAGTGCCACTAAAATAATTCATGATTTTATTCAAAATCTAGGCTTAATTGACCTTAATTACCAAGGTATACTATTTACATGGTCTAATAATTGAGAAGGAAATGAATATCAAAGAAAGAATAAATAGAGTCCTTGTTTCTCCTTCTTAGACAAAAATCTATCCTAAGAGCATAATACATTCCTATTATGCTTTAGACCTTTAAATCAAAATATTAATAGACCTTTTAAGATTCTTAGAGTATGGTATGATCATAAAAACTTTCAAGGGATTGTTAAAAGAAACTAGAAAACTAAAAGAAGAGGATCTAATGCTTGTAAACTTAATAATAAACTAAAAAACTTAGCAATTTACCTGAAAAAAATGGAATAATCAAGTTTTTGGAAACATTTTTAACAATATAAATAAACTAAATTGTAAAATAGAAAATCTTCATAAAATTTCTCTTGTACCAACAAATGAGAGTAGAAGAACTCAATCTATTCTAGATACTTGGTATTCTAGGAAGAATGATTATTGGAATCATCTTTCCAAAGATAAATATCTCAAAGATTATAATAAAAATACAACTTATTTTCACCAAATTGCATCTAGTAGAAGAAGATTAAATCATATTCACACTCTTAGAGATCCTACTAGGGTTGCACATGGCACGATGCGGTTCGATTTTCTCTCTAATCAAAACCAAAACCATGGTAGTCGGTTTTGGTTTCTAGAACCAAAAACCAGCCGTTAACAAGCAGTTCAGTTTTATCCAGTCGGTTCTGGATAACCGGTTTTTCCTAGCAACTAATTTTTTTTAAAAAAATTTTCTACAGATCAACAGTTCATAAACATACCAACATGCAACAGACCAACAGTTCATAAACATAAATAAAAAGTTCATACACATAAATTAACATTGAAAGTTGAATTTGATGTACTCCAAGTTCATAAACATTCCAAATTTAAAAGGATAAAAACATAAACATTCCAAACTCAAAAAACAAGAACTAGTCTGTGTAGAGTAGTCGTGTCGAAGTGAAGAAGAAGAAGAAGAAGTGAGAACGAATTAGGTTTAGGTGTGATGTTTATATGTGGGTGATTGGATGGTGTAGATTAAATCTATTTAGGATACTAGATACATATATCAACGACCTAAAATAATCGATTTTACCATTGGTATTTCGGTTCGGTTTTAGGTCAAACCAAAACCGAAACCATTAACCTCGATTTTTAACAATTTAAACCAAAACCAAAACCATTAGTTAATGGTTCAGTTCGGTTCTTTACTAATCATTTTGGTTCGGTTCAGTTTCATCAGTTTTCCGTTACCATGTACGAATCCTTCTACGCCTAATGACTTCAAACCATTAAACCTAAGTAATACAACTTATAAAATAATATCCAAAATTCTAGCTAACAAATTAAAACCCCTTTTAAATAAAATAATAGCTCAAAATCAATCTGCCTTTATTTCTGGTAGGAAGATTACTGACAACATTATTGTTGCTCATGAAATCATGTATACTACGAAACACAAAAAAAAATGGTCTTATGGCAATCAAAATTGATCTTTCTAAGGCTTTCGATAAAATTGAATGAAATTCTATTGAAAAAGTGTTTAAAGCTTTTGGTTTCTGTGATGATTGGTGTAATTTAATTATGCAATGCATCACAACCACTTATGTTTCTGTTTTATTAAATGGATCTTTTGGAGAAACTTTTAAAACGGAAAGAGGCATAAGGAAAGGTGACTCTCTCTCACTATATCTTTTTATAATTAGTATGGAGATCCTTGCTAGACTTCTACTAAAAGCTGAATTTGAAGGAAAGATTTCTAGAATAAAAGTTAATAAACATGCATCTTCTTTGTCTCATCTGTTTTTCGCAGATGATTGTTTTCTCTTTTCTAAAGGCAACATGGATGAAGAAAAAAATCTCTTAGATATTCTTAACAAGTTTGGAGAGTTTTCTGGTCAAATTTATTAATCTGCAAAAATCTGGCACTCATTTCTCTCCCAAAATTCCTAATAAACATACTAAAATAATATCCAGAATATTAATAATTAAAATAATTTTGAAAGAATGTTAAATACTAATTAAGAACGCCTATTTTCTTTGATAAAAACAAAATAAAAAACTTTGAACCTTTATTAGGAAAATATTATGGTTCTCTTCAAGGATGGAAGTCTAAAATCATTAACCAAGCAGGTAGAACTGTTCTTGTGAAGAATGCTCTGTCCTCTTACCCTAACTTTCTCAAAAGCAATGTATGGCCTTTCCTAAGAAAACTCTTGATAATATTGATGAACTCCAAAGAGATTTTTGGTAGAATAAAAAAGACAATAAAAAAGGTATATATATATTACTATCCCAAAAGACGAAGGTGGTCTGAAAATTAAAAATCTACATAATCAAAACACTCTCTTAACAAAATTAGCCTGGAGAATGATAAATAATGACGACCAACTTTGGGTTAAAATTTTAAGAGAAAACTACTTTCATAATTCAAATCCTATTAAAAAATCGAAAAAAAGTAAGTTATCTTGGATTTGGACTAGTATTAAAAAATGCCTAAGAATCATTCAAGAAAATCACACATGGCAGGTTAATAATGGTGAAAGTATAGAAATTTGGTCAGATTTTTAGCTCCCGTAGTAAAAAGAATATCTTAAACCCAAACTTAAAGACAATAACACTTCTAGGTTTGTCTCACAATTGATTGACATAAATGGTGACTGATATTGGAACTTAATCAATAAGTATATAGATAACAGTATAATATATAAAGTTAAATCTATGACCCCTAACTTAAATAATAAAGATAAAATTAGATGGAATTCAAATTCTACATGTGAAGTCACCACGAATTCTTCCTACAAATATATTTCAAACTATAAGCATAATTTAAAAAGTGCTAAATTTTGGAATACAATTTAGAAATTAAGTCTAATTCCTAAGGTTCAATTGTTTAACTGGAAAGTTGTTTCCAGAGTTCTTCCTTTAAGAAAGACAATTAATAATTTTTAAAGAAATACAGGCCCAATCTGTAAACTTTGTAATTAAACAAGGCTGAGGATGAAATTTACGTGTTTATTGATTGTACTTTCACTAAATATATTTAGTTTATCTACTCTTTATCTAATACCGTTAATTATAAATATGATAATGATATGGAAAAATGGTTTAATCTTTGGATGAATGACTGTATTTTAAAAAATCAATGGAACCAAATTTCTTTTATCATGTGGAATATTTGGAAATATAGAAATAAAGTTATTTTTAATAATATTATGCCTAAGACCGTCCACAGGGGCGCGATCAGAGTAAACGACCAAAGACTAAAAATTTTAGTCTTTGGTCCGGCCCAATAGCCATGTATAGTCGGGCGATGTCTTAGCAATTCGCCTGTTGTTGAACGGTATTTCCAGCGTAGCGCTTAGAAACACGGGCAAAATCCTAAGATAACGCTTGCTCGAGACGGTATTCCAGCGTAACGCTCAAAATGGGGCGGAGTCCTAAAGTAACGCCTGGTATTGGACGCTATCCTAGGATCCCGCTCGAGAGACGGGCGGTATCTAAGAATCACGCCTGATGGGGCGGTGCACCAGCATTACACCTCATCGATTGTGTACATGTGCGAATGAAATGTGTACGGTAAAACACGGGCGTTGTCCTAGAAGCCCGCCTAGAAATCCAAGCGGACTCCTAGCATCCCGCTTGGTTAAATTGGTGTCTTAATTAGTCTAGTTAAACATAGTAAAACATTACTAAAGCTTGATTAATTAGTCTAATTAGAGTACTTAATTTAGTGCACTTAATTACACAACCATCCAAGTTTAGTTAAGGTACTTAATTTAGTGTAATTAGTCTAATTAGTCGGTTACGGTACTTAATTTAGTGTAATTACGGTACTTGATTAATTAGTCTAGTGTACTTGATTGGATTAGTCCTACATTAGCTTACTGTTTGCTTATTAGTGTACTTAATTTAGTATGCTTAATTTACTTTGAACCAAGAGGAGCCTTAGCATTACGTTCCATGTTGGGCGGAGCCTTAGCATTACGCTTGAACCAAGCAGTATCTTAGCGTAACGCTGGATGTGGGGCGTGATTCTAGAGCTTCGTTTCATCAGACGAACCCCTAGAATAACGCTTGATCAGGCGAACTACTAACTTACCGCCCGTGTTTCTGAGCGTTGTCCCAGAATAACGCTTGACTCTGGGTGAATTCCTGTGACGCCGCTTAGCATCAAGCGGTACACTACGAACCCGCTCGATTATAACGACCATCCACTATAATTTTGACTACTTCTAGTCAGCTACAATGGATTATTTCGACTATCCACTATAATTAGTCGTTCCACTATGCTTCGAAAACACGGACTAAAGTTCAGTTTTGATCTTTACTCCCCCATTTGATCGCGCCCCTGTGTACGCTCTAATCCTTACAATCTTAAAAAGATCATTGATTGGGACTATGCCTGTGACGGACCAGAAAATTTCCCTTCTAACGGATTGGTTTCCAAACCAATTAGTAAGGCTAAATCCCCGGTACGTCACTCGAAAGCATTTTAGAAATCAAACGATGGATATAAGGCCAATAAAAGCAATGAAAATGATTACTGAAAATCACTTGTCGTAGTTACAGCAAGGTCAAAGAAAATCCTTATAATATCTTAATGTTGGATACCACAGAAATTAATTAAAGAAATGACATTTTGGACTAGAAGAAGTTTTTAACAAAAAGAACAATTCGTATAGTAATTCTGATGTATATTGATTTAGTATAATAGTTAAACTTAAAACAAATGCTTCACATAAAGAAGCCTTATCAAATCTAAATCTCAAGTGGCATAAGAAGTTGACATCGAAAATATGTACATAATCCAAACAGTTCAAGTACAAACAAATGAAACAATTGAAAAAGATCAAATAATATTTTCGTAAAGCAACAACTTATATGGATGAGAGGAAACAAAGTACACTAATAATTATACAAGAACCAATTGAAATATAATATGGAATTTAAGATGAAAACATTCAGTTCAATAACTGCTGAGTACACACATAGTTAGTGAGCATTAAGTTGACGTCCATTCAACTCTTATGATAGTTGAAAAATATAGAAATGCAAATGATTTTTAAACAGAAAAATATAGAGAAAACATGGTTCATAAGCAACATAAGACTACCCCAGATCCATCCCCGTGATATACATATTATAGACACAAGCAAAATACCAACTTTTGCTCAAGCTCCCAGCTATAAGCTTTTCCCAAGCTTACTGCCTCAACCTCGCCCTCGTACTCTGTAGGAAAACAAAATCAAACGGGATGAGCCACAGCCCAGTAGAGGTTACAACATGTCAGCATAAAAATCTAGATGGGTAAGCGAGGGGCAGCCATAATGATTAATAGAGAAGGGAAACCTTACGCGAATACAATTCAAAATATAATTTGAAAATAAAGTTATTCTATTATTCGTATGATGTCGGGTACCAGCCATCGTTCCGAACGATCTTCCGGGTAGCCACCGAGGTGGTGGGATGCCAATTAAGGCCTGACATTCCTAAAGTAGAGCTCTGTAGTTCTAAGCGGTAGCAATCGCGAGAAGTAAAGAACGGTTTCTAAAACCACAACCAATTCTCAAAGGTGAAAGGGCAGCGATGCTGCGACTTACCAAAAGTCTGCTTCAAAATCAAATTACTAACTTCAAGTACAGTCTATATAACAAAGAGTAAGTGCATTCATTCTTAAAGGAAGGGATAAATCACTAGCCAAAGAACATCAAAACAAACAGATAGTTTATGGTTTACGTTTTCAGAACTACCAGTCATGAAAATCGACAAATCTTGAAACTAAAAACAGTAGCAAAGACTTAGTAAGTTTTAATTTCTTTACATTAAAATCATTGGAATCAAGTAGTGTTGGATTACATGCATGACACTGTTTTCATTCTAAACATTTCATTTATAAGAAACCAAACGAGTAAAAATGGAGAAGTACAAGAGGAAAATGTATGGATCAAGAAAGATATCAAAGGTAAAACTTGAGATAATATATCCAAAATGGTATCAAGTTCAAACAGTTCCAGAGGGTAGTGTACCAAACTGAAAACGGTGGTCTACGAAGAACGGCAACTAATGCACAATTTCGGTTACTCTTGTATGTATATATCAAAACTAGTGCCATGCATGGAGTTAGAATAACAGGGTAAATTCATTTGGTCATTTTTACAAACAGTTGATAGGGTAGTTTTAAGACTCAAATGAAGAATTGATTTAAGATGGAAATTAGGACGTAAATGGCAGCATAACATCCATAGTTTTCATAAAATCATTTGTAATATCTATGATGATGCACAGTTCAAAAGCAAGGGATAGTACAAAGAAACAATGAGAATTCAAACCAAATTTGCTGTTGTACAAGATCAGGAAAATGTGAAGAAAGTTTATGGACTAAAATAAATTAAGTTCATGGTTATCAAACATTCTAAAAAGAATCAGTTACTCCATTGCATGAAAGATATAGTTTTGAAAATGCTACACATTATCAGGAAGTTGAAAGAAAAGTAGCAAAAAGAATGAGATAAAGACCAAAGAATTCAACTAAACAAAACGATTATATGAAATTGCAGCTACCCATTTAGTGAAATTCATGAATCATAAGTAACAAGAAAGAATTAGGTCAAATCATCCATAAACATCAGTTAAGTTACCACAAAGACAACAAATAATTCAAGGGAAAGAAAAACCCCTACCTTTGTAGAAGACAAATTTAGTCGGAAACAGATGATGGGTTAAGCTCGAAATTGGATTTAAAGATACAAATTCTTCCTTTGCTTGAGATCGTTTTGAGTGGAAAACAGAAGCATAAATTCTTTGTTCGAGGGAAGAACAAATCTGGTGAAACAGATGATAAAAATGAATCAGACTAGTTATAAAAGGCTGAAAAAAACGAATATGCCATGGCTGCTCATGTCTTACACGTGTTGCACATGCTTAAAATATTTAGTGTCTCCCTAGAATCAACCATTCATTTTCAATAATGTTATTAAGGGATAACCATTTTAGTATAAACAACCATACTGGGTTGGGCTAGGCTCAAATTACGGGTGTCACAATGCCTATAATCATACAGATAATCATATTAAGCATACAATAACTTGTCATGTGAATTCAGCCAAGGAAATGATAGATACTGATTGGATTGTTCAGTTTGATGCCTCGTTTCTTGAGAAATATTTGACAACGGGTTTTACGGTTTATTTAATGGATAAAACATGTCGCATAAGATTTATCAGAGCAGGATCCAGCTGGGCCTCCGGCCCAGTAGATACAGAAGCAAAAGCTTGTTCAATGGCTCTCCAATGGATTAAAAAATTGAAGCAGAGGTCGTGCTACATCTTTTCAGGTTACCAAAGTTTTATTAATTATATCAAAGAAAATCTAAATTCTAGCTTGAAGATCCCTTAGGAGGTCCAAAATAATATTATATTTTGTATAATTTGTTTAAAAAACTTAATTATTGTTATATTAAATACTCAAATAAAATGTTTATGCATGGAGTAGATAGATTAGCTAAAGAAGCTAGGAAATGTAGAAATTTGGTTTTTGCTACTGAATATCTATATGAGGAAGTTAATTCCTCCTTTTTTACGAAGATAGATAGAAGACATGAACCTTTCGTATCGAATGTATCTGACTTTTTCTATTAATATATATATATATATATATATATATATATATATATATATATATATTTTTATAAAAAAAAAACGCATTTGCCGATTCATATATGATGATAAATTTAAAATTTTGGAAGTTCCCATAAAAACCTGCCTTATAGGATGGGATTTTTGGTTCACGGTAATGCTTTCCCCCAGTACCATAAATAGTATCGCGTGCTAGAGGCCCAGAGGTTGTTTTTGGAAGGGTTTAAAAACCTGGCGTTTTTGAGGGCTAACAAAAACTAATTAGGGGCGACTAATAAGACAAAATAAGGTCATTTTGAAGTAATCTCAATACATCCATTATCCATATATTTTTTATAATGTCTAATCTACCCTTGCTTAATTAGTGTTAATTTTGATTAATTAGTTGATTAATTTGGTTATTAGAAAATTATTTGAGTTAGTTTTGGATTAGAAATCGAGAGTGTTTTAGGTTGATTTTTCGAGTTTTAGTTTTGTACAATCGTAGGATCGTGATTTATTTTCCTTCCGATTGTACAATCGGTAGTTTAATGGAGTACTTAAACTACCGATTATGTAACTTGCCCCAAATTGAATTTCTCAAAACTTCCAAAATTTCGAACTCTTCATCTTTCACAATCGGTAGGTATTGAAAATTTATATCTACTGATTGTAAACATATAATGAATTAAACTTTAAAATTTTTAAATTTGTAAGCGGTAGTTTAAAGATCAATTTTATCTACCGATTATAATGGTTTTCTTGTCCAGGACTTTTCTTGATACAATCGGTAGTTAGTGAACATAAATAACTACCGATTGACAATAATCGGTAGCACGTGAATTTAATAACTACTGTTTGTCTGTAGTTTAGAAACATTATTATCTACCGATTATGCCGATTTTACTTAACATCTAACTTCGTAATACTATCTCAACATCCGGAGAAAAACTTGTTCAAATAAACTTACTACATATTGTTCATTAAGCATGTTTTAAAAAAACTAAAAACATCCGAATTAAACGAAACAAAACACATCATAGAAGTTCAAATTGATCAATCTCATTGATCTCATGAAATTCTTCCACTCCTTGTTACTCTGGACTTGGTCCTAGTTTCAACCGGTTTCTTATTCTTCTTCTCGCCCCTCATAGGATCATCCAGAAGTGGACCTATGTACTCTCCAGCTTCATTGTAGTATGGGTTTATGCTTGACAAGTCTTTGTCCCTTAAAATGCACCGAGGATCCAAAACATAGTAAGTTGTCTCGGAATCGGTTGACGAATTGATTTCAATGGTTTTGGAATCCTCTATCACCATCTTTTCCTTTCCCTTCTTTGGTTATTTAGGTAAATATTTTGGAGCCATTTTCAATGGAGTACTTAAGGGTAAAAGGAGTAGAAGAACCGGTAGAGGAAAAGAAATGAAAAAAGTTGATGTTTTAGTTGAGAATAGGTTGAGCCACTAATTTCTTCGAAGTTGGAGAGTTAAAATGTATTGGAGGTGCATAAATGAGAAGAAGTCACCCTCCTTATATAAATTATAGTCTTAACGACTCTTTTTTTCAAAAAAAAAAAAACCGTTGAGGCCTGGTGTAACAAGAGTGTACAGAAAATATGTACACTAAGTTCGAACTAATATAAAAAATCGGAAGTTTTGGGTACACCATAATCGACCGATTCTCACAGTCAGTAGTTTAAGAAACTACTAATTATAATAAGTAGCCCCAAATTGGATTTCTTAATTTTTTTATAAATCATTTCATTGAACCGAAAAGGCATACATCGCGTAACATTAAAGGAAATGAAATGTAATAAATCAGTAGATTACACTTAAACACTTAAGCAAACCTATTATCAAACCTTCAACGGGTCGTATGCCGACCGGGACGACGTTCTTCACTTCTTCGGAGATAATCAACACAAAAGGATTGTATTCTTCCATCACCCTTAGGATCTTGAAATGAGGTTTGTACCTGAAATCTGAATGTTTCCATCTTCTCCATTCCTCCAGAGATCTGGTAACAACTTCATCATCAGTTTCATTCCTAATTCTTCTTTCATTCACCTTAGCGGTTAAAGAAGAAAATTCTAGTACTTCCCTTGTGATTTCCATATATCGACAAAAAAGGCCTGCTCTGTTCCGGTTGTTGGGGTTACCGGTTTCGTTACAAAAGTTAGCATGGATATGTTCTAACCATTGCATGCTCATTGAACCATTCATCCAACGTTCATGACCCCTTGCTGGATAATGTAATACTATGTTTCGACATAGGGATAAATCTTCTTCTAGGGTAAAATTCTCTGCATTAAGCCTAAAATTTTCGTAACCCGACATTACATGAAAACAAGAGATTAGAAATTTTCTCTGAAATGTAAAAGATGTGGATTTGAAATGGGAATAAGAGATATAAATTCATTTATTTATTGGTGTATCAGAATACAAATTATAGCCTTTGATTAACGGTAACAAAATTGGAATTTGAAATTTTTTGAAAAAATTCAACACTTTGTACAAGCACAATCGGTAGTATAAAAAAATCTTAGACTACCGATTATGATAAGTAGCCCCAATTTGGAATTTTTTTAAAATTTTTTGACATTTTGTCTTGGAACAATTTGTAGTTATAAAAATTCCTTAAACTACCGATTATGATAAGTAGCCCAAAATTGGAAATCGATTTTTTTTGAAAAATTTCAACATTTTGTACAAACACAATCGGTATTTTAAAAAATTCTTAAACTACCGATTATGACAAGTAGCCCCAAATTGGAAATCGAGATTTTTTAAAAAATTTCAACATTTTGTACAAACACAATCGGTAGTTT
>JAJJMC010029152.1:2063310-2276275 GCA_023531435.1 Papaver californicum
AACTACCGATTATGATTAGTAGCCCCAAATTGGAAATCGAAATTTTTGGAAAACTCCTGGACACTCGCAATCGGTAGGTAAAAATTTGTACAAACTACCGATTATGATTAGTATCCCCAAATTGGAAATCCAAAATTTTAAAAACTTCTAGACACTCACAATCGGTAGTTAAAATTTTGTACAAACGATCGATTGTCGATGAATGTACGTAATCAGTAGTTTAGGTAATTCTTAAACTACCGATTACTAATGAATTTACTCAATCGGTAGTTTGTTCAAACCCGCTAACTACCGATTGTACATGTAAAATTTGAAGAACATAACTTGTTAAAAATAAATCGATGGCAAATCAAATGATAACTAAAAAAAAGTATATATAATCATCTCAAATCGGAAACCTTCAAACCATAAATGTTAAACATTAAAATAATATCCTTCAATTTAACGATTACAAACTAATTCCTAACCCTTTTGGTTTTAGGAACAGGAGCACGAGCAACACCGGCTTCAGGTTCATTGGCTTCGGGGACATCGACTTTAGGAGGAGTGACATTGGCTTGAGGAGCAGCACTCGTTGATGCGCGACTTCGAAATCGCTTAGATGTTGGCTTCCTCTTGGTCGTAGATTTCTCTCCGAACTTGACAGCATACTCGTCGTTATCGAGGTTGTCAATGAGATCTTTATGCGCACTCGTTGGAGGAACTCCCCCATTGATGCATGCACCTATCTTGTTCGACAGAATTGCAATCCTTTTCTTCTGTTTTTAGGCAATAACAATCAAAAGATTATTATCTATAATATTGACCCGTAATACTAAAATCAAAAGGAAATAACAATATGTACCAGCCTTTCATATCCCGACGGGTTGTCTTTGATGATGGACTTATATTCGGGCACCCTGGTGCTCTTTCCTTTATCTTCACGGATAACGTGTAGATGAGAATGCTCCCGGTACCATACCATATAGCCAGGATCTGCTTCATCAGCTCGGGTGACAGGTCTCCCCTGGTTGATCATAGATTGCATCATGTTCTCCCAATATTCAACCGATGGGTTTCCAGAGTAAACAATTGTGATTGAGTCCTTACCACAAACACAATTCTCCACGTCCAGCTCGAACCTGCCCCTGAACCGACTCCAAGGTTGTTCTTGGACAAAACCTAGTTGACGCACCACCCTTGTGGCATTGTACATGACATACTCAGTTGGATGCCACTAGGGTCCATAGTAGAACGCCAACTCAGACCTTCGCGCTATATGACCATTAGCTAGGTCTTCCCTGTAGGGATCAAAGCATACATCTTTCGACGCCATGGAGTCTAGTTTCCTCCTAAAAGTAATCAACTCCTGCTCCTTGATCCTTGAATGGTTTCCCGAAAAGATGAATTTGGTGCCTCGGGTAGTGCCTCTTCCATCCCGGGTTCTCTCTCGCCAACTCGAGGGATGGAAAGTGATCATATATCCAAGCCTAGTGTACATATCAAACCAAGTATGAGAAAATTGATTCTTAAAAGAAGAAAAAATAAATAACAATCAAACCATCAATGGAGTTACCAAAATACCTGGAGTAAGCTCACGTTCCCGGCTATTTGGCTAGTCTGCTCCCGGGATGCCTTCTCATATCTTCCATCAAGAACGCAAGACATGCGGTGCCTCACGAATAGTCTTGAACTTTGTGGAGGGGATGCAAAAGTTGTAAAAGGTTGGCTTCCACCCGGTTGCCACTAGCATTGGGGAAAATCACACATCCCAAAACATAAAGCAGATATGCAGTGGCTGCATCTCTGACCTGGTCATCGCTGAACTCTGGGTTGGCCTCCTCTTTTTTCAAGGTGCCTCTGAACCTTTCCATCAGATGAACCATACTAAATTGCCTGGTTCTGTATTTAGCGCACCGGTCAAACTCTTCGTTAGAGGTCTCTCGGTCCCAGCCAAAGCACTTATCGGTCAAAGCATAAAGCTGGTCCCAACTTAACTGCTTCACATAATAAAACTTGACCGCCGTACCATGGTCGGTCAGACCTAGAATCTGCACCACATCATCGGGAGTGATGGTTATCTCTCCCCACGGCATGTGGAAAGTATCGGTCTCTGGATAATACCGCTTCATGAATGTCGATATCGACACACAGTCTTGTTTTAACTTGGAGTTTTCGGCAGCCGTAGATAGCCCCGAGCTCAGTATAATTTGCTGGAACCGAAGACACTCACCGCCCAACGTCCAATCGGCCATCTTATATGGTGCGGCAGTAGGTTTCAATAGACGGACCGCATTAAAATGGTCCTAGACGACGAATTAAAAAAAATTAGAATAAAAGTTAACACTTCTATGAATAAAAATACAATATGTTAAGAATGATGTTTAATAATTTTTACCTCGGTAGAGCATATTTCCATGGCCCAAGAATCATTGTAGCCAAACAATAGATCTCCTCCGTCTCTTGGGAGCCCGGGGATTTGACCTTGTCGTAGACCCTTAATCTTCAGAGAGTCGGGGTCCTCTCTCTTCCTTGGTTGTTTCTTTGTACCAGTTTCTTCTTCTTCTTGGGTAGCATTTGGTCCACCTCCTTCGAAGTGTTGAGGTTGTGGAGCACTTGGTCCTCCTTCTTCGTTTTGGCTAGCGCTCTTTTGTCGTCTAGCACTAGCGGTAACCTTCTTACCGCCTTCACGACGAGGACCCGACAGAATTGGATCGTGCCGTTGCTTAGAACGCCTTTCCCTTTTTTGATACAAGATAAAGAACAATTATTTCAGTACATAAAACGGTAGACAAAGTAAGTTGAACTCAACATATTATTAACAATCGGTAGTCAAAAAAATAACTTAACTACCGATTGTGTATAATCGGTAGTACAAAAAACAACTTAACTACCGATTATTCACAACCGGTAGCTCGGGCTCTACATTAACTACCGATTGTGCATAAAAAAATGGGAACACAAAAGTCTATGGACACACACACAATCGGTAGTTATATAAAAAATTTAACTACCGATTATCACTAAATTTGGATGCAGTAGAATAATCGGTTGTTTAGGTGTAAAAATAACTACGGATTGTGATCGATGTTTTTGAGGATCACTAACTAGCACAATCGGAGGTTTAACACTAAACGAAACTACCAATTATCACTAGTTTTGCATCCAGTAGAATAATCGGTAGTTTATGTCTAAATCTAACTACCGATTGTGATGGGTGTTTTTGAGGTTAATTGAACACTCACAATCGGTAGTTTAAGCCTATACAAAACTACCGATTATTACGAAATTTTTATACAGAAGAACAATCGGTAGTTTTAACCTAAAGATAACTACCGATTGTGCATGATCTTCATGAGCAGTGAAGAACACTGCCACAATCGGTAGTTTAATACAACCACGAAACTACCGGTTGTGCAATCTAACCTAAAACCCTTGGTATTCTACTCACTAATTCAAGCGATTTAAGCAATATAAACACAAATTATGGTAAAACCCTAACCTTATTGGAGCCATCAACTGCTGGAGAGGCAGATTTTCGTATTCGGACTCCGTGTCTACTTCATCCTCATCTTGTTCATCGCTTTGTTCTTGAACAATTTCTCGATCTCTTACTAATTCGTTAAAATGCGGCAAATATGTATTAGGAGGTTGACGACTAGTTTGCTTTTGTCGAGGCATATTTGGATTGTAGTAAGTACGATTAATTGGTTTACGATTATACGATGAATTGGTTTACGATTAATCGGTTGAAGATGGGAAGAAAAGTTCCGATAGTCGGTAGTTTGAAGTGTAATCGGTAGGAGAAGAAGAGAAAAATGGAGGTGGAATCCGTAGTTTAAGAGGAAGTGGAGTGAAATAGGTTTAGGTTTAGGTTTATGTTTTATTAGTGAAAGGTTTTTTGGTAATAATTAGATTAATGAAAGGTTTTATGATAATTTTACATACCCCTAGGTCACCCTTTAACTTCTCCCATTGAATGACTTTCAAAAAAATAACCCCTAAATGATTTCTATTAGCCCTCAAATTCACCGGGTTTAAAAAGGGAAGAATAATAAATGCAATAAACAGGGTGGAAAGAAACGGCGATGGTCGTGGAAAATGGAATCTTAATACTAATCCAATCTTCCTTTAAATCTCTCTCCTTTTATGTTATTTATTGTCTACTTTTTTCTCACTCTCTAAATCTGAAATTGCTGTTTCATTTTTCTTTCTTCTCCTGCTGCGATGGATGAAGTTACTGATACAACCATGGATGCTGTTCAAAAGCGTCTCATGTTTGACGACGAGTTAGTCTCTCTCCCTCTCTATCTATCTCTGTGGATAGATGTTGTTTCATCGACGTATAAATTGATTCACGGAGTAATTGGTTTTTATTGTTAAAAATGATTAAATAATCTTGTTTCATTTTCTGTTTGATTACTTGAGCAAAATAAGCATGAGGTGGTTCTTGATAATTTGCTGCTAGGCTGGATTTGATTCGAAAATTGCTATCTAATCTTTGGTCTATGATTGATAATTTCATTTTTCTTGATTTAATGATACTTTTTCAATTTTGTCTTGTATCTGGTCGTTTTTATTAGTTTGTTTATGTTATTGATCGATTTGATTTAAAATTTCTAGTCATTTTATATAACTTGATCTCCACTTTCGACAGTGACGTTGCTTTTGGATCATGTTTAACTCATGTCTTCATTTTGCATTCAATGGTTTTTGATTCATGACCCAATAGCATGTGTCAACTCTATGTTTCATGATTGAAATGTGGTGTTGTCTATACACATGTGTAAATCAAGGAAATAACATTATCATGGAACTTTGCATCAGGTGTTGGAAATTTTGATAAATCGTACATGTATAAACTTTGAGCAACAGTTTAGATGTTTTAGGGCTAAATTATTGATGTTATGTGTTAGGTTGTTGTTGTGTCTTTGTTGGTTATACAGCTTTGATTTGATTTGCTCGTAAGTGGTACAATTTTTTATTTCTACTTTGCTTACTTGTAATTGGCATTAACAAAAAAGATTTGCTTACTTTCCATGAATGCTGAAACATTATTACCTTGCAGCGAAAATAAATACTATATGGAAATTAGTTCCCGCTCGTTGTATCCCTGTTTCATTAATGATCTATAAATTTGGCTATCATTATTTAAACAAGCTTCTTGTTGTTTCCCGCTCGTTGTATCCCTATTTCATTAATGATCGATAAATTTGGCTGTCATATTTAAACAAGCTTCTTTTTGTTGTACCCTTCCTTAACACATGGGATTTTTCAATATCTTCAGTATCACTAAATTTTGTGTAACTATTTACATTTATTTTGTATTTTTGCTTGCAGATGTATTTTAGTGGATGAATTGGATAATGTTGTTGGGCATGACTCAAAATACAATTGTAAGTAAACTAATCTATACTTTTGAGCTCTTTCATGACTTAGTACTTTCATTCTATAAATCTGAATTCTTGCATCTAGTTCTCGCTTACGAGACTATGATTATGATGTGTTAATTCTTGGTTGTCTTACTGTGCAGGTCATCTGATGGAAAATATTGAGTCTTTGAATTTGCTGCACAGAGCTTTTAGTGTTTTTCTCTTTAACTCAAAATATGAATTGCTTCTTCAGGTATGCCCTATCTAATATGCAAATGACCTTGTTTCCCTCAAATATCTCATTGTTGTTTTTCTTTATCTAGACTGTCTATGTCACACACCACATACAAATCACCTTGTACTTTTCATTAACATATTCAGAAGGCTGTAGTCAGTCCAGTATTGAGTGTTAAGTTCGTGAAGTTATAATGATAGAAAGGGTGAATGGTTAGGATGGAAGTGTGTCTAGTGTTATGGCAGCTATCACTTGGCTACTTACTGATGCATGCTGTTTTATTTTGTTCTCTGATAGAGAATTCAGTCGTGCCTAGATTTCATTAGGTTTCAAAGTTGTATTAGTATCTTTGTGTTCTTGTGTGATAGGTGCAATTCGGAAAGACCTTGGTTTCTAGCAAATCGAAACCCCGAAATGACATCTTGGACACGAAATAACAGCTTAATATTTATTGCAACCACTTCCAAGCAAGACATAGATTGACTTCTCCTGGAAGTTTGGATATCTTGAACTACTCCATATAATAATCTTTACTTATGGCTTCAAATTTTCTGCTATATGCCATCTCTTGCTAGATGCTGGTAAATGTTGTATGTTTGCAGAAAGACAGTTGAGTCTTTCCCATTATCTGTAGCAGGAGGGAAAGAGGATTATAGTGGTATATAACTATATTCCAAATTATAGTCATTACATGTCGTGATATGATGCTAGAAATAATTATATAAAAAAAAGAAGTAACTCAAATATCTTCATCTTCCCTATCTTCCCTATCTTAAAAGACATTTAAATGTGCAGAAGTGGAAAATGTGATTGTTTAACTGCTTTAGCTGCAGCACATAACTGTTTCTAGAACACTGATGTTTTTAGACATTTGTCGCCTTTTGTATTCTCGTTCATCAACTGACGGTACTCTTTGTTTTCTGAACAGCAACGATCTGCGACCAAGGTAACCTTCCCACTGGTGTGGACAAACACTTGTTGCAGCCATCCACTTTATCGTGAGTCCGAGCTTATCCAGGAGAACTTTCTTGGTAATATTGTCTCTCCCTGTTTCACTATCAATAATGCAAGTTTCAGCAGGTACTCTTTCTGAGTATGAAACGATATTCATACTCGTTATCTGAATATTGCTTTCTTCTTGTACAAAGGGGTAAGAAATGCTGCACAAAGGAAACTCTTGGATGAATTGGGTATTCCAGCCGAAGATGTGCCAGTTGCCGAATTCTTTCCCCTTGGTCGTATGCTCTACAAGGCTCCATCTGATGGCAAGTGGGGAGAACATGAATGTAAATACTAGCAACACTTTCCAATTCGTCTTCTATTCCTTTTCTGCTGTTTGCTCTGTGTTTGATAGTTATGTTGTTTATTTGAATTTTTCAGTGGATTACCTACTCTTTATGGTAAGAGATGTGAATGTGCATCCAAACCCTGATGAAGTGGCAGACATTAAGTACGTGGATGCTGAGGAGTTGAAAGAGTTGTTGAGGAAAGCAGATGCAGGTGAGGAGGGTCTTAAGCTATCACCTTGGTTTAGACTAGTTGTTGATAACTTCTTGTTCAAATGGTGGGACCATGTCAAGCAAGGTACACTTCATGAAGCTGCTGACATGAAAACTATTCATAAGTTGATGTAGAGTTTCCAACAAGCGCCCTGTTGTACAAGTAACAGCGCAAAATACAGAGCCAGAGCGGTGTTTCTCTGAAATTGTTGTTGCACTTTAGAGTTAGGTGATTATGATTTTCCGTTCTTTTACTTTTTCAAACTTTTTAATGTTTGTATTTGATTGGTACAGGTATTTTATCTGCATAGAAATTATTTTGTGATTCTACCCATGGCTTTCATAAAATTGTCCAATTTCCACTGACATTATGGTTGGGTATGCAATTCACAGCTCAAATATTTGAAATAGCTCCCAAGTAACCAGTTAAATCATGTTAGTTGATAGTCTACCGGATGTGGCCAAAGATTTCACGCCACTGTGGCACTATCTGGGCATCAGTATCCTTGGATGACTTAATATCTGTTCCGCTACCTCTCACTTTCTGTCATTAGTCATGGCATTGTTTATGTAAATGCCTCGGTTATATACGAACACTTTTTACTAAGAATTTTCTTGAAATTGGTGTCGTTTTTAACCCCACTTAGAATAGGGTAAAATTAAGCAATTTATTTACAAGCAGAACCCAAGCTTATTTAAAGGGTTCTAAGTTCCCCTTCTCCCTCCCCACCAATTCCATAACCTAAAAAGAAGAAAAAATAGGATTAATATATATTTTGGATGTTCAAAATGTCAACAAAGGAAGATTATGACAGTAGAAACCCTAAGGATCAATTATCACCTTCCACTACTCCAAGTGCTAATGTTAAACATGTTGTGGTAGTGATTGATGCGTTAAAAGAGCAGTTTCCAATTGAGCTTCTCCAATGGGTCTTAGACCACCTCATGGGATCTGGTTATAGCATCACCATTCTAGGCATAATGCCGTGGCTCAATTATTTGCGTGAGTTATGCGTATATATTTAGACGGAGAGACTGTATTCAATTTCAATTAACTGTTTTTTTATCACAATATTAACACTCGATTTTTTTGTCAGTTTTTCTGTTTGAACGGACATTTCACATTCATATTATATTATTATTATTTACAGCAAAAGCTTTATGGTTTCGATTCTTCGTAATTATACAGTTGCTAATCATTAGCTGTTTTGATTGTTTGACAATTATTAGTGGCTGGCAAGTCTCAGCTCGATATCTGGGCACTTGATCTTAAGAATTTGCCTGCCCTTTTAGAGATAAGCGAATGGAACAACGATGTCAAGTATCAAAAAGTTCGCCAGATAATCAAGCTTTGTGAAAACTATGGAGTAATTAACAAATTATACTCTCTCTCTTTTCTTCTTTTTTTTTCGTACAAATGCGGACTACTAATTAACTATGGACTGCTCTTTTGCATTCATCTCCGGATGGTGGTATTACTGTCTCCATAACAGTATACAAGTGAATGTAGTGACCATAACAAAACAAACAAACAAAAAAAACTAACCGTATACAACAGATAATTAAGGCGGACATTGATAGAGATTATTTTACTAAGTACTTACAATGGGTCAACAGAAAATAACTAGTTCCTCGTGTAAGTGTGTAGGTTGTTCCAGATATGAAGGTGGTTATGGGGAATTCATCAAAATTAAAAATACTTGAGCAAACTAGCAGTCTTCATGCGACATGGGTGGCGCTTGATAGGTACTACGTACTGGCCAAGATAAACCTTAATCAGTTACAAATTAAACCAAAACTAACCGTTGCTTGAGCAGTATAACTAATTCCTATTTTTTATGTGGTGTGGAATGGTTTGCATTGCGTCCAGAAATCATTGGAAGTGCAGATCATTCTATGCAACTAGGATACCACGTAATAATGTGGCTGTGGTGAATAGTGAAGGTGAAGTTTGCATGCTCAAAGTTGAGAAGGTAATCGTCGATAAATCTAACAATTGGCGCAAGAGAGCTAGGAAGATCAAGAGCAGGTCTACTCGCGATGAAGAGTTTTCAAGATTAACGTCACTTGTTCGTAAAACTGGTTATTTATGTTTGTCGACATAAACTAATACCGGCACATACAGTAGTGGTTGTACTGAGAAGATAATGTTGGGATCTTGCAACAATGAACAGCAACGTTAGATGTATCAGAATAATATATATAAAGAACTGAATTGAGAACAACTCTACCACGGACAACTACGAGGGCAGAATCACAGGTTCAACAAGTTGTCCTTGACACATTGGTTCACGTGTATACTCGAGAAGAACAATGCTAAATCCCAACGTGCGAAGATGTGTCCAGGATAAGACTGCCCGATATAGCTTGTATTAGCACAATACAAACTACCCACTCTTGAACTTAGCAACATGGAAGGAAGGGAAATAAACACTCAAAAGCGCAAAACAAAGCGAGAAGATGGTGAAAAGAAGACATGATAGTAGCCGCTTCTGGGATGGATTTCAACTCTGAAAACGTTTTGTATTTATAGGAGAAAAGAAACCTTTAGGGTTTCGGATTTCTTGTAAATCAAGTTTTCCCAAGATAAACATAAAAAGAATCCTTTAGGGTTTCGGATTTCTTGTAAAAATATTTTGGTAAAAATAATAGATCATGGTTGATGTCTTTCATCATTCATAGGCCCAATACATAAGTTAGCCCATGTATTGTTTGCCCACCCCATTCCACCTCTAGTTTTTACATACTATCCATATGAGAATAGTTATATAGTGGACATCGTTCTCTAGATTACCCAATGTGGGACTAAACTAAAGAGTTTCATTCACTCAAGGAAATGAGTGAGCATCCAAGACAAATTTTTTTTTGTTTAAAACTCATTTTCTCCAACAATCCCCCACATGAATGAAATCTCGGTAAAAACGAAAAAATCAGAATGCGGAAAATACCATATAGGCAAAGGTGTCCATCAGGTCTTGAACCTTTACTTAGTGAGAAGTTACCGAAACTAATTGTTAGAGACAGTGAACGTGATGTCTTGAACTGCTAGTGTTTGATGCAATTTGCGATAACAACCACGCATGATATCCTCCTGGCGTTGCTAAGTTCGTGCCGTTGTGTCCATTTTGGCCCTGGACGTATCCCGTTTCTCAGAATGCTCTAAAGAATTCGCTCAAATTCTTATAGGAAGCGGCCCACTTCCTCATTCAGATAGGTGAGTTCTATCAAGAGTGTTACTGCTACACCCCACTTCAATCTAAAATTGAAACTATAGAACGAATTAAGACTTTTTAAAAGTCATCCTTCACATGCAGTCACACTATCACAACAATACACCATAGGGAGGGAAAAAGAATGTAATTCTCTTGATAGTGTATACCTTTAATTACCACAAATTAGTTATCTCATTGAAACTTCGTCTTGGGATCTCCAGTCAGTAAGGTTGAGTATCCTTCATGGAAATTTTATTTTATGAGCTTAAGTCTCATCCCCCTCGATGCAGCACTAACTATCTCTTTAGACAATCCTTTCTTCAAAGGATCTGCAATATTCTCCTTAGACCTTACATGGTCAACGGTAATAACGCCAGTAGAGATAAGTTGTTTCAAAGAATTATGTCTCCTATGAATATGTATAGACTTCCCGTTATAAATACTGTTCTTAGATCTAGCTATCGCAGACGTACTGTCACAGTGTATAGATATAGCTGGCACAGGCCTATGCCAAAGATGAACGTCTTCTAAAAAGCATCTTAGCCATTCGGCTTCCTCTCCTGCTTTATCTAACGCAATAAACTCCGATTCCATAGTGGAACGAGCTATACATGTCTGTTTGGAAGATTTCCAAGAAACAGACGCTCCCGCTAGAGTGAATACATACCCACTCGTAGACTCAGACTCTTCTGAGTTTGATATCCAGTTTGCATCGCAAAATCCTTCAAGGACGGCAGCGTATCCTTCATAGCTCAAACAAAAGGACATTGTGTACTTTAAGTACCTCAGCACTCTAATAAGTGCATCCCAATGCATCTGCCCTAGATTACAAGTATACCTACTTAACCTAATCACTGCATAAGCAATGTCTGGTCTCGTACAATTCATCAAATACATCAGACTTCCTATGACTCTTGAGTATTCAAGTTGGTTAACTCCCTCACCCTTATTCTTCTTGATATTACAAGAGGAATCATACGGGTACAAGCAGGTTTACAGTTAAACTGATTATATTTCTTAAGTATAGTTTCAACATAATGAGATTGACTCAAACTATAGCCATTAAAATTCCTTTTAATCTTCATCCCTAAGATTACATCACCAGGGCCTAAGTCTTTCATGTCAAAGTTCTCATTCAGCAATTTCTTATTGAAATTTATAACATCTATGTTTGTACCTAGTATCAGCATATCATCAACATACAAGCATACAATTACACAGGAATCCTTAACAAGTTTAGTGTAAACACACTTGTCAGATTCATTAATCCTAAAACCACTAGAAATCATCACATGATCAAATTTTTCATGCCATTTTTTAGGTGCTTGTTTCAAACTATACAAAGATTTAATCAGTTTCACACTTTATTTTCACTACCTTTCACTAAAAAACCCTCGGGTTGTTCCATGTAAATTTCCTCATCTAATTTATCATTTAAAAACGTTGTCTTTACATCCATTTGATGTATCTGTAGGTTATGGACAGAGGCTATAGCAATTAACATCCTAATGGAAGTAATTCTAGTCACACGTGAATAAGTATCAAAGAAATCTATACCTTCTTTCTGTTTGTAGCCTTTAGCTACCAACCTAGCCTTGTATTTACCAACAGTTCCATCTATATTACGTTTTCTCTTGAAGATCCATTTACAACCTATGGCCTTACACCCTGGAGGTAAATCTACAATCTCCCAAGTACCGTTTTGTTGGATGGAATCCATTTTACTAATGGAGGCTTCTTTCCACCATGGAGATTCAGAAGAAGTCATGGCTTTTATATAAGTCTGTGGCTCAGACTCGGATAGGTATGTAATGCAACCAAGATAGGTTTTCTCATTTCTAACCCTTTTACCTCTTCCAGGTTCAAATTATGGTGCATCTACCTCTAAAGGTAATGACTGACTGGTTGAAGGCATATCTAGAGGTTCATCTAAACATCTATTTCGAGAACCAAGTTTCAAAGGAAAAACATTCTCAAAGAACTCTGCATCCCTAGACTCCATAATAGTATGCAACCCAATGTCAGAAATTTCCACTCACAACCATAAGCCTATAAGCACTAGTATGCTCAGGATACCTTATGAAGACACAATCAACAGTTTTGGGTCCTATCTTAGTTCTCTTAGGAGGAGGTATGGCCTCCTTTGCCAAACACCCCAACACTTTGAAGTAAGCATAAGATGGTTGTCTACCTCTCCATAACTCATATGGAGTTTTATCTGATCCTTTAAAGGGTACTCTATTCAGGATATAACAAGCTGAGAGGATGGCCTCCCCCCACAAGTTTGCAGGTAATATGAACTAATCAACATGGTATTCATCATATCCTTAAGGGTACGGTTCTTACGTTCAACCACACCATTGGATTGAGGTGAATAAGGGGATGTTGTCTCATGTATTATGCCATGTTCTTCGCAGAAATATCCTATGGAATTTCATACTCACCACCATGGTCAGACCTAACAGTTTTAGTAGTAGCATTCAATTGATTTTCAACTTCGAGTTTATATATCTTAAAGGATTCTAAGGCATCTTCCTTCCCTTTAAGCAAATAAACATGACAGTTCTTGTACAGTCATCTATAAAAGTGAAAAACCACTTCTTACTACCTCTAGTTTGAACTGACTTTATATCGACTAGGCCAGAATGGATTAATTCTAAGGGTTTAGAATTTCTCTGTACATTCTTACTGAATGATTTCTTAGCATGTTTAGATTCTACGCAAATCTCACACTTATGATCCTTTTCAATAGTGAATTTAGGTATGCAGCCTACGCTATCCAATTTATGCATTGATTTGTAGTTTACATGACCAAGTCTACCATGCCAAACATTCAATGACACACACATATAAGCAGAAGAATCATTCATATTTATTTCATCATATTTTACATTAAGCGTATATAGACCCCCGGTCTTATAACCCTTACCCACAAACTCTTTGCCCTTAGTTAATACAATTTTCCAGAATCAATTACAACTTTAAAACCATTATCATCTAAAACAGAACAGGAAACAAGATTCTTGCAGATGTCTGGAATATGAAGAACTTCATTCAATGTGAGAGTGTTGCCAGATGTAAGTTTCAGCCCGACCTTTCCCTTTCCTGCAACCTCTGCTACAGATGAGTTACCCATATAGAGTTTCTCGGCTTCCCCTACCTTATGATAGGAGGTGAACAAGTCTCGGCTTCCACATACATGCTTGGTAGCTCCAGAGTCTACCCACCAGTCCCTCACATTTGTCACCAGATTAACTTCAGACACCATAGCAAAAAACTCGTTCTTATTCTCAGCAACCAAGTTAGCATTATTCTTCTTATTAAGGTCCTTACGTTGTCTACAGTGAATTGCCATATGACCACGATTTTCACAGACATAGCAAGCACCCTTAATCTTAGTAATGCCAGATTCAGGTTTACGAAACATACCTTTGTGAGGACCATGCTTAGGGTTGCGTTTGTTGTTATCACCTTTTCCAGATTTGTGTTCAGTCATATGAGCCTTATTTATCATATCTCTTGCAGAAGAAACATTCTTGTCTTTGGTGCATAACATTTATTCAACTTGAATCTTCTTTCCTAATGCAACCATGTTGATTTCACCAGTTTCATGCCTCAATTTTCTTTTGTACTCTGACCAAGAAGATGGTAACTTCTCAATTACCGCAGATACTTGAAAAGTCTCATCAATGACCATACCTTCAGCAAGAATCTTGTTGATGATTTGTTGAAGTTCAAGGAATTGATCAACAACAGGCTTATCATTCTTCATCTTGAAATCCATAAACTTCGCTACCAGAAATTTCTTGCTACCAGCAGTCTCTGCCTGGTACTTTGCTTCTAACGCAGTCCACAAATCATAAGCATTGAAATTTTTTTTAGCATTATAAAAATCATACATCGCATCTTCCAAACAGTTCATAATATGATTTTTATCCAGATAATTCTGACTCTTGTAAAATGTTTTATCATCTTCAATAATATCTTCAGTATTCATCAACTCATCAAAAGGAACCAGTACTGTGTCTAAATCATGAAAACTCAGGAAAAACATCATCTTGGATTGCCATCTCTTGAAATCCTTTGCGTTGAACTTCTATGGTTTTTCAACATCGTTCTTTCCCATTGTTACGAGATAAAAGGTAATGTGTTAATATTGTCGGAATCTTGCAACAATGAACAACATCGTTAGATGTAACAGAATAATATATATAAAGAACTGAATTGAAAACAACTCTACCACGGACAACTACGAGGGAAGAATCACAGGTTCAACAAGTTTTCCTTAACACATTAGTTCAAGGGTATACTCGAGAAGAGCAATGCTAAACCCCAACGTGCGAATATGTGTCCAGGATAAGACTGCCCGATATAGCTTGTATTAGTACAATACAAACTACCCACTCTTGAACTTAGCAACATGGAAGGAAGGGAAATAAACACTCAAAATTGTAAAACAAAGCGAGAAGATGGTGAAAAGAAGACAGGATAATAGCCGCTTTTAGGATGGATTTCAACTCTGAAAACGTTTTGTATATATAGGAGAAAAAAAACCTTTAGGGTTTCATATTTCTTGTAAATTAAGTTTCGGATTTCTTGTAAAAATATTTTGGTAAAAATAATAGATCATGGTTGATGTCTTTCATCATTCGTAGGCCCAATACATAAGTTAGCCCATGTGTTGTTTGCCCACCCCATTCCACCCTCTAGTTTTATATACTATCCATATGAGAATAGTTATATAGTGGACATCCTTCTCTAGATTACCCAATATGGGACTAAACTAAAGAGTTTCATTCACACAAGGAAATGAGTGAGCATCCAAGACAAAAACCATTTTGTTCAAAACTCATTTTCTCCAACAGATAAATCATGAACTAGATTACTGAAATATATATTGTAGTAATTGGTGAAAATACAAAGCGGACAAACCTGGATAAACTGAAATGAATAGAAGCAATTTATATGTTCTATACCTCCGAGTAACTTCATTGATATTTTTTTTGAAGCATAACTTCATTGATGGTTAACTGTTTACATAAATAATAGTAATTTTGTGTATTTATTAGAAAATGATTCTTGACACGCTCAAATGGAGCCAACCATGTGAACAGAGGCTGGTGTGGCTAATGAGACAATACACAATTAGCTAGTTTCTTTATTTTATACTTCCTCAGTTTCATAAAGATAAATGTATACTACAATATTATGGTATCATTATAGAAGTATTACGACACCAAAAATAGGACACCAATGACAAAAAACCGTTTGTTGGTTTGATTTTTACGATAACAGCTGCATGTCGAGTTTGCGTCTCCGGTTGTCAGTCCAGTTTCACCGGCTATATCTGTAAGTTTTGTTCATGTTAGGAAAATATTGGGTTTCCTGTTTTGGTCAGTTTCCATGTTGAGTAGTTAAATTAGAAAAGAGTTTGAGATTTCCATTGGGAGACCAACACTTGGTGACATTGTTGGGAAAACTGTTGTATCTGTAACAATAAAAATACTAAAACAGAAGATGTTAACGTTAAAATAAAATCTGTGAATTAAAACACTGATTTACACGCAAAGGACAGAGCCATCTGCTCAGTAAATTGTCCTTAACACAATAGTCCGCAGGTACTCCTCAAGAATAAGAGATGTTATACCTCCAAAACGGAGATTTGTCCAGGATAGAACTGCCCGTTATGACTTGTATAAGCACAATACAAATCACCCACTCAACGAAGTCAACAACAATAGAAGAAGGAAGGAAATAAACAAGCAATATGTATATCAAAAAAGAAGAAGGGAAAAGAGCTAGGGATAGTAGCCTGCTCTAGGATGAGTTGAAATGAAAAAATCAATTTATTTTTATAAGCAAAAATCAGTACAACAATCAATTAAGAATGTCGACATAATGATGTAAAGATGTTGTAAAGAGAAAACGACATAAAAATGTCGATATTATGTTACAAGGAAATTATATCCGCCGGGTCAGACGCCCCCATTAATACAAGATTTTATTTTTGAAATTCAAATTTATTTAGAAAAATTTCAAAAGAATTTTTTTCCAAAAAGATAAGTCTTGGTTGACCCACACCCACACCCGAGCCTGGCCCGCCCCGGCCCGTCGCCCGCCCGACTGGACGGACGACGACGGTGTGCGTGCTTCGGTGCGAAGCACCACGCGTGTGTGAAATGTGTGGTTGCACCAACTAGCTCATAGATTAAGTCCTCTCCCTCACACAAAAGTGTGTTGACCCCAATTGCCTCCCTTAGATGCAAATTTCTAAGTAATATGGAGAGGCAACATCTTTAGTTTATCCTATGTGGGACTAAAAGTTTCATTCACAAATAGTGAAAATGAGCTAGTTTCCTTAGTGACCCCTTGGTCCTAAGTTCCAATTTATCCAAGACCAAAAACAAAACAAATAACATCATTTTTTCCAACAATCCCCCACATGAATGAAAAACCAATGAAAATCAGAAATCAGAAAGCGAGAAATACCACTATAGGCATTAGGTGTCCATAAGGTCTTGAACCTTTGCTTAGTGAGAAATTACTGGAACTACTTGATGGACAGTGAACGCGATGTCTTGAACTGCCATCGTTTGGTATAGTTCATCAATAACTTCCACGCGTGATATCACTCTAGGCGCTGTCAAGTTCGTGCCGTTGTGTCCATTTTGGCCCTGGACGTATTCCGTTTCTCAGAATGCTATAGAGAATCAACTCAATTCTCATAGGAAGCGACGCACTTCCACATTCAGATGGGTGAGTTCCATCAAGAGTATTTACTGCTACACCCCACTTCAATCTTAAATTGAAACTATAAAACTTATTAAGACTTAATAAAAAGTCATCCTTCACATGCAGTCACACTATCACATCTACACCATAGGGAAGGGACAGAGAATTAAATTATCTGATAGTGTTTCCTTTAACCCACCACAAATTAGTTGTCTCATTCAAAACCTTGATCTTGGGATATCCAGTCAGCAAGGTTGAGTATCCTTCATGGAAAGTTTATTTAATGAGCTTAAGACCCACCCCCCTCGATGCATTACTAACAATCTCTTTGGAAAAACCTTTCGTCAAAGGGTCCGCGATATTCTCCTTAGACCTCACAAGGTCAACAGAAATAAGGCCATTTGAGATTAGTTGTTTCAGAGAATTATGTCTTCCACGAATGTGTATAGACTTCCCATTATAGTTGTTGTTTTTAGCATTAGCTATTGCAGCTTGACTATCACAATGTATAGATATAGCTGGCATAGGCCTATCCCAGAGAGGAATGTCTTCTAAAAAGCATCTTAGCCAAGCGGATTCCTCTCCTGCTTTATCTAACGCAATAAACTCTGATTTCATAGTGGATCGAGCTATACATGTCTGTTTGGAACTCTTCCAAGATACAGACCCACCTGCTAGAGTGAAAATATATTCACTCATAGATTTAGACTCCTCTGAGTCTGATATCCAGTTTGTATCACAAAATCCTTCAAGGACTGCAGGGTATCTCTCATAATTTAAACAAAACTTCAAAGAGTACTTCAAGTACCCCAGCACTCTAATAAATGCATCCCAATGCTCCTGCGCCGGATTACAGGTATACCTACTCAACCTACTCACAGCATAAGCAATGTACGATCTCGTACAATTTATCAAATATATCATACTTCCTATAACACGTGAGTATTCAAGTTGTGAAACTCCATTACCCTTATTCTTTTTGAGTCTACAACAAGGATCATACGAAATACAAGCAGGTTTACAATCAAACTGATTATATTTTTTAAGCACAAATTCAACATAATGAGATTGACTAAGACTATATCCATTAGAATTTATCTAATCTTCATCCCTAAGATCACATCAACGGGGCCTAAGTCTTTCATGTAAAAGTTCTCATTTAGTATGTTCTTTGTAGAATTAATTACATCCATGTTTATACCAAGTATAAGCATATCATCAACATACAAGCATACAATCACACATGCATCATTCACAAGTTTATTATAAACACACTTGTCAGATTCATTGATTTTAAAACCACTATAAATCATTACATGATCAAATTTTTCATGCCACTGTTTAGGTGCTTGTTTCAAACTATACAAAGAGTTTTTCAGTTTACAAACTTTGTTTTCACAACCTTTCACTACAAATCCCTCAGGTTGGTCCATGTAAATTTCTTCAACTAATTCACCATTTAGAAAAGCTGTCTTTACATCCATTTGATGTATCTCTAAGTTATGAATGGCAGCAATAGAAATTAACATCCTAATGGAAGTAATTCTCGTAACAGGTGAATAAGATCAAAGAAATCTACACTTTTTTTCTTTTTATAGCCTTTAGCTACTAATGTAGCTTTGTATTTTTCCACAGTTCCATCTACCTTACATTTCCTTTTGAAGATCCATTTACAACATATGGGGTTACACCCTAGAGGTAAATCTACAATCTCCCACGTACCATTCTGTATAATGGAATCCATTTCACTAATGGAAGATTCTTTCCACCATGGAGCTTTAGAAGAAGTCATGGCTTCTCTATAAGTCTGTGGATCAGTCTCATCTAAGTATGTTATGAAGTCTGGCCCAAAAGATTTTTCAGTTCTAAGCCTTTTACCTCTTCTAGACTCAAATTTACCTTTTCTAGGCTCAAAGTCAACTTCATTTTCCTCTAAAGGTAATGTCTGACTGGTCGAAGGGACATTTAGGGGATCAACACATATCATGCGAGAATCAGATTTCAATGGAAAAACATTTTCAAAGAACACAACATCCCTAGATTCCATAATAGTATTCACACCAATTTCAGAAATTTTAGAACTTACAACCATAAATCTATATGCAGTAGTATGCTCAGGATACCCTACGAAGACACAGTCAACAATTTTGGGTCATATCTTGGTTCTCTTAGGGGGATGAATGGAAACCTTAGCCAAACACCCCCACACTTTAAAGTATGCATAAGAAGGTTGTCTACCTTTCCATAACTCATATGGAGTTTTGTCTGATCCTTTAAAGGGTACTCTGTTCAAGACATAGCAAGCTGAGAGCCTCCTCCCACAAGTTTGCAGGTAATCCTGAACTAATTAACATGGCATTCATCATCTCCTTAAGGGTTCGGTTCTTCCGTTCAGCCACACCATCAGATTGTGGTGAATAAGGAGGGGTTACTTCGTATATAATTCTGTGTTCTGTGCAAAAATCTCCTATAGAAATTACATACTCACCACCACGGTCATACCTAACATTTTTAATGGTAGCACTCATTTGGTTTTCAACTTCTAGTTTATACATCTTAAAGGCTTCTAAGGCATCATCCTTACCTTTAAGCAAATATATGTGACAATACCTCGTACAATCATCTATAAAAGTGACAAACCATTTCTTACCACCTCTAGTTTGAACTGATTTCATGTCAACTAGGTCTGAATGAATTAATTCTAAGGGTTTAGAATTTCTTTAAACATTTTTTCTAAAAGGTTTTTTAGCATATTTTGATTCCACACATACTTCACATTTATGTTCATTATCCAAACTAAATTTGGGTATGCAGCCTATGCTAGCCAGTTGATGCATCGACTTATAATTTACATGTCCAATTCTACCATGCCAAACATTTAATGACACATAAACATAAGCAGTTTCATCAGAGGTTACATTAAGTTTATAGAGACCCTCAGTCTTATAACCCTTACCCACATAATCCTTACCCTTAGTGACAACAACTTTTCCAAATTCAAATATAATTTTAAAACCCTTATCATCTAAAACACCACAAGAAATAAGATTTTTACAGATGTCCAGAACATGAAGAACTTCATTCGACGTGAGAGTCTTGACAGAAGTGAGGTTTAGCCCAACTTTGCCTTTTCCTGCAACCTATGCTGTAGATTAGTTACCTATGTAGAGTTTCTCCCCTTCCCCTACCTTCTGATAGGAGGTGAACATATCTATGTTTCCATAAACATGCTTGGTAGCACCAAAGTCTACCCACCAGTCTCTCATATTGGTTACCAAATTAACTTCAGACACCATACCAGAAACTCGTTCTTGTTGTTTTCAAACAAATTAACATTATTTTTCTTATTATTAAAGTCCATAAGTTTTCTAAAATGAATTGCCATATGGCCAGGAGTTCCACAAACATAACAAACACCTTTAGTTTTACCAATGCCAGATTTGGGTTTATGAAATATACCTTTCTTGTGATGACTAGGCTTAGGGTTGCGTTTACTGCTCTCACCCTTTTCAGTATTGGAAGACTTGTGTTCAATTACATGAGTCTTGTTGGACATGTTCCTTACAGAAGATACGTTCTTGTCTTTGGAGCACAGTAACTCTTTCACTTGAATCTTCTTACCCAAATCAACCATACTGACTTCACCAGTTTCATGTATCAATCTACGTTTGTATTCGGACCAGGAAGACGGTAATTTCGCAATCACAACAGACACTTGAAAAGTTTCATCTATCATCATGCCTTCAGCAAGAATTTCATTGATAGTACGCTGAAGTTCAAGGAATTGATCAACCACAGATTTGTCATTCGACATTTTATATTCCAAGAACCTAGCTACCAAGAATTTCTTACTTCCAGCAGTTTCAGCTTGGTATTTTGCCTCTAAAGCAGCCCATAAATCAAAAGCAGAAAAGTCATACAGTGCATCCTCTAAACAATTCAGAATATGATTTTTAGCCATATAATTCTGTCTAACCCAACTTTCGAAATCCCTTTCATTTCCAACATGATTCAAACCCTCATCAAAAGATTTCAGAACAAGTTCATCTAACATATGAAAACTCAGAAAAAACAACATCTTTGATTGCCATCTTTTGAAATCCTTCCCACTGAATTTTTCAGGTCTGTCAACATTATTTTTACCCATTGTTACAGAAGAAATGATATTGTGTTAAGATTGTTGTATCTGCAACAATAAAAATACTGAAACAGAAGATGTTAATGTTAAAATAAAATCTTTGAATTGAAACACTGATTTGCACACAAAGGACAAATCCACCTGCTTAGCAAAATGTCCTAAACACAATAGTTTGTGGGTACTCCTCAAGAATGAGAGATGTTATACCCCCATAACGGAGATGTGTCCAGGATAGAACTTCCCGTTATGATTTGTATAAGTACATTACAAATCACCACTCAACGAACTCAACAACAATAGAAGAAGAAAGGAAATAAACAAGCAATGCGCATATCAAAACAAAAAGTGGGGAAAAGAGCTAGGGATAGTAGCCTGCTCTGGGATGAGTTGAAATGAAAAAATCAATTTGTTTTTATAGGCAAAAATCAGTAAAACAATCAATTAAGAATGTCATAATGGTGTAAAGATGTTGTAAAGAGAAAACGAAATAAAAATGTCAACATTACGTTACAAGGAAATTATATTCGTCGGGTCAGACGCCCCCATTAATACAAGATTTTATTTTTGAAATTCAAATTTATTTAGAAATACTTCAAAAGATTTTTTTCCAAAAAAATAAATCTTGGTAGACCCGCACCTATACCCGAGCCCGGCCCGCCCGACTGGACGGACGGCGGCGGCGTGCGTGCTTCGGTGTGAAGCACCATGCATGTGTGAAATGTGTGGTTGCACCAACTAGCCCATAGCCTAATTCATCTCCCTCACACAAAAGTGTGTTGACCCCAAGGGGCCTCCCTTAGATGCAAATTTCTAAGTAATATTGAGAGGCGACATCTTTAGTTTCTCCTATTATGGGACTAAAGATTTCATTCACAAATAGTGAAAATGAGATAGTTTCCTTAGTGACCCCTTGGTCCTAAGTTCCAATTCATCCAAGACCAAAAAAAAACAAATAAGATCATTTTCTCCAATAAAAACTGGCACCTTGAGCGCAGTAGAACACAGAATAAGAGAGATCGAAGATAAACAAACACACAACCCACAACACAAGATATACATGGTTCACTTTTACAGGCTACTTCCACGGCCAACACCACCAGAAAAACTTTCATTATATCAAGATCATTATTTGCTCTTTCCACAATCCACAAGGGAAGACCAAACAAAAAAAGTTACCAAGACATACAGGAAAACACCATTGAAGAAACCTTAGAAATAAAATCTCTTAACCATTCCTTGGACCAGCATCATATCTTCTCTTTTAACAGTTGCTAGTAACAAAAGAGAAACATGTCTAGAAACTTGGTTTAGGCAAAAAAATAAACCTTAAACACTAAAACTCCAAAATGTTCTCTCAACAAGTTTTTCTCTCACAACGATACTAACCATCACGATAGAACTCGACTCTCCCTAACAAAGAGACCAAAAAATCTAAGCACAAGGCTTTACCATTCTTCTAGGTTGGATATCTCTGCACCTCCAATTCTAGTCCTACATACGAAATGTACAAACTTGGTTACCCAGCATTAGTTTCCAATATGAAACTCAAACTCTTTCCTAATCCGATTAGAAAAACCAACTCAACATGGAAACATACCAAAACAGGAAACCCATTGTTTTCCTAACAATTCTCCATATTGGATCATGCTTTCAAGTATGAGAAGATTGATAGACACATTTTTGTGTCTATATTGCGCCCGAATATCTGCTTCGATAGTACTCGATTTTACACTTATTATGTCTTTTTATGTCTTTGTAGGTATTTTTGAGAAATAAACATTTGCGGAAAAATTGGCTCGAAAAGTGTTAAAAGCACCCGGGAAAATGGATTAAGGCACCCACACTTTGGATTGGGGGCACCCCAGGATCGGAACGAGTCGGATCGGCCAACTCAGCGAGTCGAATCGGCCCAACTCATCGGGAACACGGGTTCATCCCGTGAGAAGCTGCTGTGAACGAATTTCACGTAATTTTTCTTTGATTCGGATTTGGGAGCATTTTGGAGAGTTTTGGAGAGTTTTGGAGAGTTCTATTAGGTTTAGAACTCTCCCTAGGGTTTGTAGACCCTATATATATGAAGAGAAGCCGAAGAAATCAGTGGGGGAAGCTCAAAAATCATCGTCGGAAGCAAACATCGAAGTTCCGGCGACTGTTCCTGCTGCTGCTCAACGGAGAAGACGATCCTGCAACACTTATAAGTGTTGTTGTTCCTGTTTCGTCTTCCTTCTTCTTTCATGTTGCTTATTTTCTTTTGTAACGGTTGAACCATCTTCTGGAACGCATATACGCGTATCAAATCAGCTGTGTTACATCTATTTCACCTTTGTAAACACTTTTTGGAGCAATGAAAGATTATTTGAGCAAGTTTTCTTCACCATGAGTCACCATCACTGGGACGACGGAGGAAGCTTTTTCTCCAATAATTAAGTGGTATGTATTTAATTAATTTATTTATGCAATTTATTTATGATTAATTGCCTTGATTGAAAATTGATTTAAAAGATTTTTATTAAGCAATTGTGATTCCGTTAGATGGTGCATGCTTCGGATTAGGTCCCTAGATGTTCCATGCTTGTGTTATACAGTTGTTGTTTTGAAAATCTATTTTTGCAATGCTTTAGAATCAAATTAAAATGTTTTAATTGCATGATTAAAATTACTATCACTTGATTTATTGGTTAAAAGTGGAATCCTGAATCCTAGTTCTTCCCCATATTTTTAAGTCATCTTGATTTTATTCTGTTTTGTTTTCTTTAATTAAAATTAAGTCTATAATTAAACCTTCACAAGTCTGAGAATCGAACCTCTTTTTACCACTATATAAAATCACATCAAAGATCACAGGAAAACCACCTCCATCTTCCAAGAGTTTTTCACCATCTCTATATACCCGTAGAATTACTTTGACGCCGACATCCGAACTTCCATTTTCATAGAACCATCCTCTTTGCACCAAAATACCATGACGTCAAAATATTATTTCAAACTTATCTTCTTGCCCAAGAAGACTTGTGAAACTTTCCACGTTTTGCAAACACCATGAAATTTTTTAACCAACGTCAATGATCCTTGCGTAGACTCCACCATTGATCACTAAGAGAGTCATCCGGAAAACTCACCAGTAGCTCCACCTAACAAGTAAGGTAACAACATATTGAACTCTAACCTAGAAAGGAAGAATTAGCTTTAATATCATAATCCAACACATGTCATAATCATTGTATATCTAAAACACACCATCAAACATCTCCAATGTGACTGAAAAACTTAATCCTTTGAATGATTCCCAAAGCCATCACCAATCTGACATACTTTTTACTACTATTACACACAATATACTCGCCCAGAAATATAACACATAAATGTGCATATTACTGTGGCACATGCTTTCGAGATCAGGCACATTCTTGATACTACGTGCAAGCTATTAAGACTACTTTAACATATATTTAACAACATAAATATATAACAACTCGTGCATTACTTCGAAGTATTGTTGCTTCTACATGAGATCTCACGACCCCATCCTTTCTTTAAATTTGGTAACCCATTATTTATGGTGTATGGTCACTAACACTCTTCAAGAAGTATATATGTATTCCACCTCGATCATTTTTATTTTGCATCCCATACTACATCATAAAAACCAAACGAAGAAGACACACTTCTACCAAGTTGAACCTTCTATTTATAAAATCACCTCACAAATCCATATTTGTATAAAACAGGTTAAAAATTATTTTCAAACTTATTTCTCCACCCGAATAATAAAATATTATTCAATACCATATTCAATCACACTCGTCCGTCTAAGATATGATACCAATTATTAGGAAAATTGGCATCATAAGCGCAACAGAGCACAGGATCACAAAAAATAATTGGTGATTTGAACCAAACATGGAAAAATAATGAGAGAGGAGGAAGATAAACAAACACATAACCTACAACAAAAGCATTAGAAAATGAGAAACAAACCTAATTTTAGAATAATTTTTCAAATATTTTATTGTATGCACTCTCATTAGGTCCAAAACAATAATATGTATATATAAATAATCATATATCTTTTTTGCTTTGATAAATATATTCTTGACCCACTCAACAGTCCCATATATATTGTTGAACAATAACTGAACCCCATGATCAACACATTTTAATTGGATTATGTGGGGATGCTCTTTCATAATCAAATTACAAGCAAGTCCGTAGTTTGAAGCATTGTCAGTGAAAATTTGCACTAGATTTTCAGCAACAACCTCCTCAATAATCGATATAAGTATCTCCCTTATAAATAACCCGTGTTCTGCTCCCCAAACCTTTCAACTGATTTTAAATATTGCCACTTTTGGTAAGTAAGCAACCGCATTAATAAATGATTGTCTTTTCATATTTCTCCATATGTCCGACATTAATGTGCATTCAGTTACACTCCAAGATTCTTTAACCATATTTACATAAAGTTCCACTGTTGCTCTAGCATTCACAACCAACTTAGTTCGAAGAGTAGAATAACTAGGTAATATATACCCACCACCATACTTCGAAATTGCCTTAGCCATCTCAATAAACCTTGGTGTTTGTATAACATCAAAATCAATGTTATTTTGGAATAAATATAGATCTACTTTCATATCCACTGCCTCTTATCCTTTTTGTCCATCATTCTAGTATTTGAAGTTTGTTGCAGGATTGAATCTTCACGAACACTATTTATTTCCCCTTCAAAGACAACAATACTCCCAGTAGATGAGCGAGTTCTCTCGGCCTTTTCTTCCCACTACCACCACCATTACCCTTCATAATCCTAATCACAAGAACAACATCAGCTTGTACGTCTTCGTGTACTATCGGACATATAACGACATTACGACCTTTTAAACCAGATAAATGGGATTTTACTCTTGATGTTCCTCCAGGAAAATCCTTTTTGTAGTATTTACATATGAAACGACCTAATTTTTCTACATATTCCCTTAATTTGTCTAACTGCTTCATCTCCAAGCAAATTCACATTGAAAGTAATTTTAAGAATTTACCATATACTAGTTGATTGAAATAATAGATCTACAAGTCACAAATGACACAATGATAATAATTTTAAGAACTAAAATATATTTGCTTCAAGCTACTGTTACTATATCAAATTAATATCAAACTTATAGCTTGGAGAATCATGGTAGGTAAATAAATTTGCAAGAATTTGTAAAAGCTAATCAATTACGAAAATTTTAGGATTCGTAAACAAGAATACATATCGCATATGACATACCTTATCACCAACGTTAGTATTGAGAAGAAGACATCACTCTTCCAACGCACTTTGATTTAATCTTCAGAACAAATAATCTCTGTAGGAAATTTAAGATCTGAAAACAGAAAGATATCACTCTTTCAGTACCATTTGAACTTTAAATAAATTTGTGCTTTAATCTCTAGGGTTTTACTGTTTATTCAAAACAAAAAACTTATCCCCAGATTTACCCGAACTAATATGACGAATTTTGATTCGGGACGAATAATCCATGGATAATTAGTGAACTCCATATTATATGCATCTTGGGGTCAGAGTTTAAATTGGTAGGACGCATCATTTGGTCCCAATTGATTCGTTAAAATTCGTAAATATTTCGGTGAATTACTAACTAAATTCTAGCCTAACTTCTCAAATTTTCAGTAACATGAAAATATAGATGACGTGAATTTATCACAAATAAGAACGACCGTTGTGATGCCATGTGTTATATTTAGATCACTAATTGTATAAAAACATAATTATTAAAGGATACCAGTATTAATAGGGTGATACTAACTTAGAAATCCAACGGTTAAGACAGTTTTATTTTATATAAATTAGAGTACTAAAAGCTTGGAATCAATCCGTAGCCGTTAGATTCGCATAATAAAAATCGCCTTTTTTTATTTTTATTTTTGTAAAGAACGCAACGTCTTTCTCGAAGATCTATAACCCTAGAACATAAAAAACACATCCCCCTGGAAGAAGAAAACTATCAGATTTCCGTCGCCGAATAATACCAAAAGTTCGGCCACAATCTTCACTTGTCCGTTTCTCTCTTTGCATTCTCCGATCATTATTACCGGCTTTCCCGTTATCCGGCGACCTCTCATCTTCCTTAATTAAAGTACGCCACGATCGTTAATTTCAGCCGTATCACTTCATTTCTTTTCTTTTCAGGTAAATTTTTTTTTTGTCTTCATGAATTATGGAGAATTTTGTATACAGTATCTATATCTGAGCTTCAATTTTGAGGCTCTTGTTTTAGGGTTTCTTTTTCTGCCTCTTATTCTAACTCTTAATGCTAACTTAATAAAGGTTCTGTGATAAAATTAACTTAATTGCACACTGAGCTGAGCTGTACTCTTTGCTTGGTATTACTATGGACCCTGTTCTATTGATTTATCCTCATGGTAGAGGGATAATGTTTCGGTTACATGTTTGGTAAATGTAGGAGAAGGTAGAATGGTAAGACGAAAAGATAGTTTCTGGGAGTATGCAGAGGAATTAAAAGGGCGTTTTCGTTGCAAATTTTGTCATAAAGATTATCCTGGGGGAATTGCACGGGTGAAATCTCATTTGTCTAGACAACCAGGTAGAGATATTGCAATTTGTAATTGTGTGCCAGATGATGTCCAAGCTTTGGCTTTCACTGCTGTTCGTGGTAAAGATTTCCCTTACAAGAAAAGGAAAAGTGTGTCATATGCAGCAAACGGGGAGGGAAATGCGGTTGATTCATCGTTAGTCAATGTTACTTCTTGTCCTGGTGCTTCTACCGATGTACAGCAAAATTCTATAGTAGCTTCTTGCAATCAGAATAAGGGTAAATTGTCAGTGGATAAATTGGTAGCTCAAGCCTTCGTAATGAATAACATTCCTTTCGATGTTATCCAGTCACCGTCATTTGTTTCAATGATGAAGGCAGTTGCTGAATGTGGTACTAGTTACTCGTTGCCTACCTATATGAACCTATGCACAAATTTGGTAAGAGATGCGAGGAGCGATGTTGAGGAGTACGTGAATACAGTAAAGGAGTCTTGGTCTCTCACAGGATGTACTTTAATGGCAGACATTTGGACGGATTCGAGAGATTGCTCTTTCATCAATTTAGTCGCTTATTCTCCAAAGGGGGCAGTTTTCATAAAATCTGTTGAAATATCTGCGCCAAGGGAAGAAGATGCATTTGTTGGAGCTATCGTTATGTCTGTTATAGATGAAATTGGACCAGAGAATGTGGTGCAGATAATCATTAATAATGCTACACATTATGCTTTTGAAGATGATCGGGTTACAAGGAGATATCCTCATATCTACAGAACGCAATGTGCTGCCAATGAGATTCAAGTTCTGTTGGAAGATTTTTACAAAGGAGTTGAATGGATACAAAATGTCGTCGATGATGCAAAGATAATAGTGGATTACATGTACAAGTACCCTGAGGTTTTAAGGCTAATGAGGTCACACACTGGTGAGAAGGAGTTAAAAAAACCCTGTAGAACCAGATTTTCTTCCCACTTTATAATGCTTCAATCTATTGCAGAAGTTGAAGCAAATTTACACTTGACTGTTGTCTCTCGGGAGTGGATAGATCTGAGTTTCAGCAACACTGAAGTTGGAGACCGTGTTACTCAAACAATTCAAAGTGAAACCTTTTGGGGAGGACTCAAGGATGTAATATCAGTTTTCGAGCCTCTATTAAAAGTACTGTATTTGGTTGAAGGTGAGGGATCAACTGCTGGTTACTTATATGAGTCGATAGAAAAAGCAAGTGTGGAGCTCAAGCAACGGTTTACTATTGATCCCAGAAAATACTTTGAGCTATGGGAAATGTTTAGAAAATGGCATGGAACAAAAGTTCATAAGATACACGCAGCAGCTGCATTTCTCAATCCCTCTTTAATGTATGATGGGAAAATCAAATATGAGCTGCCTAATATTAGAGATTGCATGAATTACGTTACCGAGAACTTACTTGGCACGAAAGAGATGGACGATTTTGCTGCACAATTGTTGCTTTACAATGGTAAAAGTTCAAAGCTGTTTAACACGCTCTCAGTGTTAATGATGAAGAAGGCTCATCCACGTAGGTCTATTGGCTTTTAAGGTTGAGCTGTTTTATTATTTATCATGTACCGAATTTGTAAGCATACTTTTGCACGTTTTGTAGGTGTCTGGTGGGAATATAACGGCGGAGAAGTTCCTTTGCTACGTAAAGTTGCTATTCGCATTTTGAGCCAGCCATGTGCTTCTTCGGCTTTAGCACGAAATTGGAGTGCATTTGAAGCTGCAAAGACAAAGAAGCTAAACAAGCTACCTGAGGATGTCTTAAATGATTTAGTGTACGTGAGGATGAATTCGAAGATGATAGCTTGTTATAATGACCCTGAAATGCGAGATAGCTTTGCAATTAATCTAGAGAAGCTTGAAGAGCTTCCAGATTACCATAACGACAATTACGAGGAAATTGAAAACAAGGAGGCGGCTGCTGATTCTACCACATTCACATTTGATGAAATGCTTGGCCTTGGATCTCCATCACAACTTTCTAACAATGCGGCCGCTGTTTAGCAGTAAACTTCGAATTTTTTTTTGGGTTTTAGAACTTTCCAAATAACTTAAATTGTATAATTCACCTTTTAATTACGGTAATAATATGTATTTGATTGTTCAGGTTACTGCTTGGGATTTCACTGTTGCTTAACAGAGCCTGTTCATGTATTCTTCTGCAGCAACTGAGAAACTTCAAAAACCTTTTTGTGAGAGAAAAGTTCATTATATACGGTTTCCTCTTTTTGATGATCTTCTGTTATGTCAAATTTTAAACTTAAACCAGAATTTTTAAGTCTAAACATGTTTTCAACATTCCTACCAAACAAAAAAAAATGTGTACAGGAAAAGCAAGTTTAATAGAAAAGGACTGAACTAGGGCTACCAATGAAATGAAACTTCATCTGCAAGAGAAACAAAGAGTAGAGTGAGATTAAAGTGAGGTGCGCAGCTACAAGTGTACAACAACCAAGATTAGGTATCTCTGTCTGTTTTTAGACTTCTCAACCAACTTGAGCATGTAATATCAAATCGAATTATTAAAATCTTGTTAATAAAGCTTAAACCGTAGAGCAGTCAAATATATAACAAAATTTTGTAATGCTATGCCAATAACCATTTCATTTCTCCTGAAAAATTAAAATCAATTATTCTGTCTCTTTAAGTTTTGTTTGTTTTGGTGTTCTTGTATAGTACGTACGTAGTAAGGATGAGAAGTCGCATCGAAAGACTAGTAATCTTTCCTTTCTCCATCGGTTGTGTTTCTCAGTCTAGTGTAGCTGTGGTGGATGATCCAAAGAAATCAAAACTTGAACGTGAACAATCAGAAAAAGAAGATGAGAGCTCAGATGGAGAAGTAAATACAAAGAACTCAACTCTTGCTAAACCAAATATCTCCTTAAGCTTCTACAGATTGATAAAGAACTTCAAGAACTTGTCTCAATTGTTTGGTAATCTCCCCCACAAACTATATGTTGTGCATGCCAACATGTTTTTAAGTTATTTATGTGTTTTCGGTCTAATTATTATTATCTTTTCTTGGTTTGGTTGTTATTGTTTTTAGTGTACAAAGAAGATGATGATGACATGAAGATGGAGATGGAAATAGGATTTCCAACAGATGTTAAGCATGTAACACAAATTGGTTGGTATGGAAATAATAGTAAAGCTACAACCATTATCAAGGGATGCAATTGGGACAATAATGATAATAACCTAAATGCTCTTCAACTCTTCTCGTCTATTAATCCTTCCATGGATTCAGTAAAGTAGTCTTTAGCTAATTATTAACCTCGTTCATGCGTTTGTTTCATTATGTTTATGATAAATGATGGTGATGATTAACTTGTTAATAATCACAATGGATCCACATAAATTTGCATTAGTAGTAATTCTACACAACTATGAACCGTATCTATTCTGTGCTACTTTTAAAATGACTGTATTTCTTAATCTCAGTATGTTATTATGTATGTATTTTAACATTTTTTTAAATATATAAAAAAGAAAAGAAAAAAGAATCATTTTCGTGAATCTATTCCAAGTTAAAAGAAGAATCGAATATTCATCGATCAAATCAATCGCTCTATCGGCTCTACAGTATGATAGTCGATCGTACCAACGCCAACACAACAACACTAGACTAGAATGCATTAGTTTTTCTTGTTGGGGATTACCGATCTGGGAAGCTGTGCACAATATGGAACCTATACAAGCAATAATATGCAATACTTAAATATGAAGAAGATAATACCAATCACACAACACTAAAAATTACGTGGAAAAACCTCTTCAATGCGAAGAGTAGATAACCACGGGCAAACTTCTACTATGACAAATAATGGGTTACAACGATATCTTCCAAATTGGGGTTTCACACAACTTCAAGAAGCATAAAATAGTACTTGGATAACAATCCAATGCCCCCTTGCTCTGCTCACCACTAATGGTGGATAACTAATTCTTTATCAAATAAGGTAGATTCAACTAATACTAGGATTTCAACAAACCCTAGAATTACCCCTTTGAAGAGATATAGGATGTGGTGGATAAATTTTCACCAACCAAACCGGTCCTTCGCTAAAACACCCTTCTTTTTCAAGCTCACTGCTCACAAAATCTTCACCAAAACTCTCTAATGGTGGTTGCCTCCTTCTCTCACTTTCTTCCTGTTTTTCACAAACAAGAGAATAGGGAAAGAAAACACGTTTCTCTTTTCTTTAACCTAACAAAGCTCATGTTAGGTGGATCCCTTAAGTGGATAAGGGATAGTCAACTGTTGGACTATAAAAAGTGACAACCCAACAATCTCCCCCCTCACGACTTATGGTGAGGTACCGGTCACCACCACATCTGCCTTGTTGTAGAAATGTACATGCTTGTACTTCGGTAGTGACTTTGTCATCATGTTAGAATCGTTGTCATATGTATGGATCTTCTCAACTAACTCCCCCTTCTTATCAACTTTCATCAGCTTCACCTGGGTTATATATAACTTGCCACACTCTTGCAATGACTATGGATCCCTTGGTTAGCTTCTATTGTCAACCGATTAAGGAATTAGTGTACCAATCCTCATCTAACACGCTAGGTGACATTAGATTCAAACGAAGATCTGGTACATGTCGCGCATTTCTGAGAATTAATGTGCAACCAACACTAGTCTCAACTTTCACATCTCCCATTTCTACAATCTTTGAAACACCACTGTTTCCCATTCTGACTGACCCAAGGTCACCATCCTTGTAGGAGGTAAGCACATCTTCTCGAGGAGTAACATGGTAATTAAGATGCTAATGAATCTACCAACCATTCTGAATCAGAACCTGCGAAGATCATACACATATCATTGCAATCAGACAATAAAATGATATCACCATCATCTATTACAATACCTATAGCATCATGGTCTCTTTTATTTCCATTCCCTGGTTCTTGCTTCGGTTTCCTGCATTCATCTGCATAATGACCTTTATTACGACAGTTCCAACATACAAGCTTTTTTCTGCTTTTTCTTCTCCCCCTCTTCTCTGTAACAAGAGATAGCTTCTGAATGAGATGAGTCTAATGACTTCCTTTTAATTTCTTCATTCAGCAAAATGTTTGTTGCAATAGCCATAATTAACTTCTTGTCTGAAGCAGAATAACTTAGAGACATCCTCAATGTCTCCCAACTGTCTGGTAAAGTATTTAGCGGCAGATAAGCTTGTATTTCATCAGGAATCTTCAAATCCATAGATGTGAACTGATTCATGATTCCCTTCATCTCATTTAAAAGTTGCGCCTTTGAACTTTCTTCCTTGTATTTTAACTTTCCAAGTTTTGCAAATTGAAGAGCTTTTGCACAAGGAGATTGCTGGTCATATATCTCCTCTAACTTTATCCATAAAAAATATGTTAGTTTCTCACTAACACTTTGATAACAATGACTTTTTTCTCTATTCACCACTAATGGTGGATAATTAATTCTTTTCCAAATAAGGTAGATTCAACTAATAACAAAACAAGGAAGATGAGAAACTTACTACTAGGATTTGAATAAACCCTAGAATTACCCCTTTGGAGGAATATAGATATGGTGGAAAAATCTTCACCAACCAATACGGTCTTTCACTAGAACACCCTTTGGAGGAATATAGATATGATGAGAAACTTCATAACATGCGGTGCCCCACGAGTAATCACGAACTTTATTGAGAGGATGCAATAGTTGTAGAAGGTTGGCTTCGACCCGGTTGTCGCTATAAAATGACACATTCCAATACACGGAGGAGATATGCAGTGGCTGCAGGATTCACTTCGTCGTTGCTAAACTCTGGATTCTTTTCTTCTTTATCCTTGGTGCCTTTGAACATACTCATCAAGTGGACCATGCTGAACTGTCTAGTTTTGTAACGAAAGCACCGGTTGAACTCAATGTCGGATGTCGCTCGATCCCAACCAAGGCACTTCTGAGTGTAAAAATAAAGTTGTTCCCATCTTAACTGCTTTACGTAATCAAACTTGACGGTTGTACCATGGTTAGCGATACTAAGAATCTGCACCACATCATCTGGGGTGATCGTCATCTCTCCAAACGGCATATGGAAGGTGTCGGTCTCAGGATACATTCTCTCCAGGAAGGCTGATATCGACACCCGATCATACTCTAAAATTGAATTCTCGACAGCAGTAGATAACCCCGAGTCATAAATAATTTGCTTGAACCTTTCACACTCACCATCTAACGGCCAGTCTTTCATTTTTCTTAGTGCAGCTGTAGGTTTGAGTAGACAAACCGCATGGGAATGGTCTTAATATACACGACGAATTATAAAATAATTAGAATAGTCGTTAACACTTCTACGAATAAAAAGACAATAGCTTAAGAATGGTGTTTTATAATTACTACCTCAGTTGAATAAATTTCTTTGGCTAATGAGTCTTTGTATCCAAATAACAGATCTTCTCCATCTCTTGGTAACCCAGGGATTTGGCCTGCTTCAATACCCTTCATCCTCAAAGAGGTGGGGACTTGGTGTCCTCATTTCTTCTCAATTACCTTCTTTGTACCTTGTCATTCTCCTTGTATAGCACTTGGTTCTCCTTCTTCTTGGTTCTAACTTGTGGAACACTTGGTTGAGTTCTTTCGGTGATAAAGATTCCGCTAACGCTCTTTTCTCTTCTTGCACTAGTTATTACTTTTTTACCCCCTTCACGACGAGGCCCCGAAACAATTATATTTTGGGCTTGCTTAGATTGCCTTTCCCTAAAAAAACAAAATAAAGAATAATTATCTCGTAAGACACCGTTTAATCACTACATAATCGGTAGAAAAAATACATAAAAAACAACTGATTATTCATAATCGGTAGCTCGGGTCCTAGATTATCTCCCGATTATGCAACAATTTTGGGTCATAAAACTCTAAGCCATGGACATACATATAATCGGTAGTCAAATAAACAAATTAACAAACGATTACAAAACAATCGGTAGATCGGATTCTAGATTATCTCCCGATTATGCATAAAAAATGGATTAGAAAACTCTAAGCTATGGACACACATATAATCGGTAGTCAAATAAACACAATAAAACGATTACAAAACAATCGGAAGTCAAATAAAAAACCTATCTACCGATTAGGTAAAGAGAAATCAAAGGTTTTAAGGAAAATATAATCGAGAGACAATAATCACACATAACTACTGATTATGATGTAGCCCTAATATTTTTTCAATTTCAAAATATCTTAATCGGAAGTTAACAGCTACTACATATCTACTGATTGATTCAAAACTATATTCCTCTACATGAAACCATCTAATATAATCTGTAGTTAGATAAAAAAAATTAATTACCGATTAAGCCTAAATTTTAGTACAAGAAGAAAATCAGTAGTTAATGACTAAATATAACTATCGACTATAGTCGATGTGCTTGAGGAATGATGAATTCTTTCATAATCGGAAGTTAACAACTACTACATATCTACCGATTGATTCAAAACTATATTCCTTTACATGAAACCATCTAATATAATCGGTAGTTATTAACCACCGATTAACCCTAAATTTTAGTACAGAAAGAAAATCGGTAGTTAATAACTAAATCTAACTACTGATTAAAGTCGATGTTCTTGAGGAATGATGAATTTTGTCACAGTAGGAAGTTTAAACCTATATGAAACTACCGATTCTGGGTAAAAACCGAAAATCCTATAAATTATAGTGACGATTTCAATCAATTGAAGCAAAATAAACCCAAATACTGGTATACCCTTACCTATTTGGGGCTATCATACACTGCTGGAGAGTCCAATTGTCAAAATCAGTCTCCGTATCTAGATCATCATCTTCGTGTTCTTCGTGTTCTTTATCTTCTTGACTATGCTCTTCAACAATCTCTTTGTTTCTGAATCTCTCAGCAAAATTTGGCTGGTTACTATTATCAGATTGACGATTTGTATTTTTCTTTCGAGCCATCTTTATATCGAAATATCGACGATGATTTAGTATGACGATACGATGAATTGGTTTTGAAAATTTCACGAGAGAATTTTTTTTCACAATCGTTAGTCAAGAGAAAGAGAAGAAGAAAAGTTAGATTTTTCTCACATAACAAATAGGAGGAGAAAAAGAAAAGTTAGAATTAAATTAAATGAGTTTAGATTTTACATTTTCATTAATAAAATGGTATATAAATATTTTTATCTACCATCCCAAATTCTAACGCAACGCAAAATTAAACAACTGTTAAGTAAAAGAAACAGTACGTATGCGATAGAGAATGAGTTTATTCTTCAGAGCAACGCAGAGAAAAAATGGCGCTCCTTACCGTCTTCTTCAAAAACGTACCAAGTACACAGAAGAAATGGCGCGAGACCCTCACCCGCCCCCCCGAAAAATCCTTTCTATCTTGAGAAGATTTCTATATTAACCCACTTGGAGAACCATCGAAACTAAAACATTAGCTTTCCCTTTAACTGTTTCCATAAATTCATTCCTTAAGCTCTTATTCTTTATAATTACTTTTATACGGGAATTCAAATACTTTGTTAAAGATGGAAAAAAAATCGTCAGTATTTGAGGGTTTTCTTTGAGGCAGGTCTTGAACAAAGATAAAACCCAAACCCTAGTTTTAATTTTATTTATTTTCCTTTTCAATTAGATATAAATGCAAGAAACGTTTAGTTTGATTGTACTCCAGTAATGTAAATATTGATGATAAAGATGTCTTTGGTTCAGTTAAATCATGTATGATATGCTAAAGATTAGTTATTGCATGTAAAATCAGTGATAAAATGTGATTTTTGTTGTAAATCAATGTGAAAATGTTCTGTTTTTTTCTAGGATATAATATTGATTTGTACTATGTAAAGCTTTATTATTGCATTTGTAGAAACCATTGTTTATGTTGTTCAATTGTAATGCATAAATGAGTTTTCTTTAGATTTTGGAATGGTACAACTATTTTAAGGCAAAAAAACTCCATGTATTGTAGTATTTTTCTTTTGTTGCAACATTTAATTTTTATTTTATGCTATGGGCTTGTATGTCAACTCATGTTAAATGTATTGCAGTGTAATTATGTACTTTCGTGTTTTGTAGTGCTATGTTAACTTATGTAATGTGTTATGTGTACTTGTTTGTTAACTTATATGCATGTATTTTCGTTTTGTTTCAGTGCTCGGTTTGATCTTCCAGTGAAGTTGTTGGTTTTCTAGCTACAATGGTTAATGGGGCACTCCAAACAAGGGCGACAAGTTTACAATCTTTGATTACAAAGATTCTTGGTCTTATGAACTTTATGTGGATGATTAATGAATTAAGACTAATAGATGTTATTAATACAATAAAAACTGATTTGAAAATGCCCAAAAATGTGGTGTGTGGGATAGTATGGTTGAATAATGGAGAACGGGTTATGATTGGCTGTGAAATGGAGTATTTGAAAATGTGGCAGAAGGCTGAGTGTAATGAAAAAGGTTTTTGTCCAAATAATACTTGGTGTTAAAGTTTCAGATGAGAAGGTTGTGGTACATGAAGAAGTAAATACTCGTACTCTTGGTTCCCAAAAAAGTGGTATTACTGGTAATGATATGATTATAAAAAGAGATCTGAAAAGTTGTCCAGGATTCACTACATCTAGTAGTTTCACCGGTGGAATGAGTAGAAGGTTGGGCATTGAGTTTGAATGCATTGGTGAGTTAACTTTGGATTTTTTGAATTTATTTCCAAGTTATATGTTGCAACTGTCTTTGTGTTGTAACTATGTATGTATGTGTTTTTGCAGCTCAAACTAGCACATGGACTGTGATACTAAGTAACAATGATGGGGATGATGCTGAAGTTACCAATCATTAATGGAAGAAGAGTGCTACCTATGGAAATTCATGCAAGTAAGCATGTCTTTGCTTATGTATTTATCAATGTTAGTTTGTTATTTATAGTTTCAGAATACAAATTAGTGTCATTATATAATATATTTTGTTTTAAATTAACATGACTTGGACTTCCCTGATGATAATAGTAAACCTAATGATGAGGAGTTGCAGAGATACTTAGATGATCTAGTGATTTCAGATGTTGAAAGTGAGGAAGATGTTGACTATGAGGTGGAAAATGAAGTTATACATGGTGCAGCTGATGACGAAGATGTACACAGTGTCTTTGGTGAAGATGAAGTACCACATGAATATCGTGGTTTTATTGATAGACAGACATGTTATATGATAATGATGAAATCCCATCTGCAGATAACCACTTTCAGCTTGTAGTTGGGTCAGATTTTCTCTCAGTTGAGCATTTTAGGCAATACTTGAAGGCTTATGTCATTGATAATAAATTTGGTTATATTTTCATTAAGAATGAGAAGTGCGCGCAGGATCAGGGAAGTGTGTAAGAATGAGGGTTGTCCTTGGATGGTTTATGCAAGAGTTTTACCAGGTAAGCTTACTATTAGGGTAAGAAATGTGGAACCTACCCACACTTGTGAAGGTGATGTTGACTTCAGGAATTTTATGGCTGATATGGGGAATAGGGAGACACATCAACTCATGGAGGCATGAGTCTATTAAGGAGGAGACATGGGGAAGATATCAGGTTCGCATCCCTTACTGAGGGGCTTGGAAAGCTATGGGAACGTAATGGATAGAGTGAATGGTAATTATGATGCTAGCTACCATGCAGTTTCAGAGTTGTGCAAACAAATAATAGAAACTTGTTCAGGTTCTCTTTGTACTTATTCAAGACTTGATGCAAACAAGTCTTCAAGTATATATATATATACAAGGATTTCTTCAAGCATTCAGGCATGTAATAAGATTGGATGCTAGTTTCTTGAAAGGCAAGTATGGAGGCGTTATCATGGCTGCCACTGCCTTGGATGCAAGAATTGACTTTTCCCATTAGGCATTTTTATATGCAAAAGTGAAGATCGTGAGAATTGGACCTTATTTCTTAGTACTCTTAAAAGTTTACTGGGAGGGTACAACAAGGATGACATTCATTAGTGACAGGAAAAAGGGTTTACTGCCAGCTGTCGGAGATGTGTTTCCTACTGATAAACATCGGTGATGTTTCTCAGTGACTATTGACTTAAAGTTGCGTGTTAAAAATCAAATCATATTTGTACATATCTTTTTCTCTGTTTGACTTTTATTCGTTTGTTTTGCGGTTATTGTTTCAGACACATGTTCAAGAATTCCGGGTTTGAATTCAAAGATAATTTGTTCAAGAATATTATGTAGAATGCAGCAAAAGCTTATAAAGTTGGCATTTTGATAAATCAACGGGTGAGCTTAAGGATCTCTGTTTAGGTGCACATGAATACTTGATGAGAGAGAATCCCGCATCTTAGGCTAGAAGCCATTTTGATTATACTGCAGAATGTGAGCATAACACTAACAATTTCAGTGAACCATTCAACTCTTGGATAATTAGGATTAGAGATAAACCAATATGTGTAATGGTTGAGAAATTCCACTCAATGATAATGACCATGTTCTATAGGTGAAGGAGTGAAGCAATGCAGTTGGATGAAAATGAAATGTTCCTTATGTAGTAGGGGTGATGATTAAGTTAAGAAAGAGATCAAATGAATTAATCATTGTTGCTGAAGATGTAAATGTTTTCGAAGTAACAAGTGGAACTAGCATTGCAGTTATATTCAATGGAAAATACGGGATACATCTTGTATACATGCAGTGGTTGTGATTGGTTCAAATAGGGAGAGTTGTGATAAGTAAGTTAAATTGGTACTTCATGATTTTGAACTCGTAACTTTAATTTTTCCTATTTTTGTTGTCTACTTTCTAACTTTTTTAGTGGCACGGTACACCAGCACTAGCTATTCAGTGAGGGTATGGACCACATATGCAGGTGCAATCTACCTACTTACTGACAGAATTGATTGGGACATGGTAATGTTGTAGTCTTTTTCTTTTTAGGGTTAGTTCATTCTATTACTAAACATTTCTATCTTCTTCTATGCAGCCTATAGGCATTGTTAATGCACTTGTCTTGAAGAGATGACCAGGTAGGCCAAGGACTAATAGAAGGAGGGTTGTTGATAAAGGTGAAAGACCATCCAGTAGAAAGAGATAGTGTTCTCTACTTGCAAGTGTTTTGGACATTACAAAACTACATGTTAAAGTGGTGAGACTGCGAAAGAAAAGGAAAGTAAGGCAACCTCTAGAGGATGTACTTTCACTGTCAAACCAAAGGCCACATTAAAGAACAAAAAGAATGTTAGGGTTTCTTCTTCTCAAGCTGCTAACTGTGGTGGAGCTTATACATCAAATGGCAATGCGACTCAAAGGATCATTCCTTCAACTATAAAACATGGTCATCATCATTGACTGGAACTTCTCAACCATTACACATATTGGTTTATCTCTAATCCTAATTATCCAAGAGGAAGACGCATACCAAAAGGATCTACCAATAGACTGAGACTCAGTAGTGGGGAAGATCACTAGCAACAACAACCTTAAATTGCCAAGTATGTGAATTGTCCTTTTTTTCGGCTATGTTATTATCTTAGTTTTAGTATGGCAGTTGATAGTTCACATTCTAGTTTTAGTTTATTACGAGTTTTTTATTATTATTTTTTAGTTCAAACCATGTTTTGGGTTTTTTAAAGTAAGATCAGAAAAGCTAGTTGTTCACGCAATTCTGATCTTTGGTTAGTATTTATTTTGGTTGCAGACAATGACAGTAACAGTTATATATGTGTTACTATGCAGTTAACTTACGCATCTTGTTCAAACACTTAATGATCAACATATGTTTATTTTTTTAAAATCTGATTCTTATTGCATGCTCTTGTTACATTTCTAGTCTTACATTTTGAGAGTGTTTGCAATTCTCTTGCACAATTCTAGTACCGGTAACTCTCTTATTTTTTTCTCACTTGCATTTTCATTATTGATGTTGTTCAAACTAAGTATATTCACTTATCCAAATGAATTCTCCACACACATGACACCTTAAATGAGATATTCCGTAGTTAAGCCTGGAACTTGAGACTCCCGCCTTAATCTTTGTATTACAAGTCTTGTTATAACATTTTGTGTTATGTAGTGGATAGTGTTTGGTATCTCCACATGCATAACATCCATACTTGTATACATTATGTTTAACTGTACAAGAATATGCATATTTATCATCTTTCAACATATTGAAAACATTTGCACTTGTCGTGTTGACATGTGAGAAATTGTTCACCATATGAATGTTGTTTTTTTTTTGCTCCAGGAGCGTTCTATACCCATTACAGTAGGGAAATTTGGATCTAAAATAGGCCCACAGACATTATTTGGCTATGTGACCATTTTCATTGCACATCTGGCACTACCTGTAACAACAAGTTGAAATTGTTAGTTTCATAATCATGATTAGCTTACATCATGTTTGATATGGGATAAGAGATTGTTAGAGACAAAACATAAGAAAATGAAATGAAATATCATGATTTGCGATGTAAGATCCACAATCAGATATCATGGTTTTCCTGTCATTATAGTGTAGTTTGTCCTTTTTTTCTCTGTTTTTCTGTTCATTTAGTTGTACTTATATAGTGTTCCAGAAGAAGAAACTCCAACGACTCTTTTCATCCAATTGTGTGTTTCAAATATGTTGGGGTTTTCAACATGTTAAGATGAAAGCAGTGGTGAAGCCAAAGGTTGACTAACCCTGGCTCTAGACCCCATCCCCCTCCCCGCAAGAAAATCTAATAACCATAAAAAAAACCTTTAGTTTATCCTATAATTTGTATTTAGTCTATATATATTTAGTATTTAATCCACTAAAATCTGTATGTTCTTTTTTTTAAATAAATTAGCCCCTTCAATAGTAACTTCTGGTTCTGCCACTGGATAAAAGGGTAATTTAATTATATGACAACTGGTACTTAACCTAGTTTTGGATGAAAAACAGACTTTTGGACCACATGATAAATAATACAACTCCGTTTTAGGAAAATAGTTACTATTATTCTTTTAAATTGATCTGTTTTTAGGTTAAAATGAAAAAAATGATAGTAACACTTTTTCAGAAACGGATAAAATATGTATAATTAGGGCTGGTTAAAATTGAAAATATAGTCCGGGAAGAGCAGACAAAAAAACCCTGAAAAGGATTAAAAGATCTACCTGCACAATCATACTTAAACCAAGCAGGCCCATCTGGAGTTCACGACTCATTTTGTTACAATTCTTTATACATCTCAAACAAACAAACCAATCAAATGTTCTTCTGGTAAGATGGCAGAGGTTATTTTGTCGGGTGCAATAAAAGAAAACTTTCCAGTGGTTTCGTTTGGTGGAACTGGAAACTGCTGTGGCAGCTTAGTTGCGCATACATCGATCGATACACATGTCTAGCTAGCCTTTCTTCCCACCCCTCATTGCAAGTGTGACGCGAAGCCTAGATTTCCTGGTACAATCATTTACCAAGCACCTATCTAACTCAGCAACCTGCAAAACAGTCCAATACAATACATACTAGTATACTACCCTTCAATCCCATCAGCCAAAGGTGCACAGTCATTCATGCATCTGTCTCTCTGATAAAACCAAACATTGTCATCTAGTTAACTACCACTGAATCAGTGATGTCAGCCATAGACAGACGTGCGTGCTTATAGCATATTTCACTGAGTGCTCAATCTCAACATTTTCTATCCCAATACAAATTTCTAACAACTCAATTTCAAAAAAACAAATAAATCGGGCATTTCTGGCGATAATATAGTTTCCTGTAAGAATCCAATATTTGTGGACAGAAATTAAAATTACCAATAATTCATTCCACGTCAAAAATCGCTTTTAAATGACCAAAAGTACCTCAGTTTGTACTAACGCATAGGGAATATTCAAGGCTACTTGTGTACTTTTGATCAATTAAAAAACATTCACCATTTCTTCTTCTGCATTTCTCAGAGCTCTCACCAGGAAAAAAAACAAAACAAACCCAGCATTCTTTATACATCAAAGAGTGCATTTTGTTCCCCAAAGTAATGGCACTTCAAGTTTCATTATCGTCTTCATCGATGTTGTCGTCGTCTCCCAGCAGTGGTGGTAGTTCAAGGTCAGTAACTCAGTCAGTAGTTGTAGCAGATCATTTGAAATTTTCCACTGGAGACCAAAGGATTTCTAGGGTTTTTAAAAGTGTATCACTAAGGAATTCTGAGAACAGAAGAGGGGCTAGAGCTTTTACTGTAAAGTCGAGTTTAGACACAGCAAGTCCTGTTGTTGGTCAAGTTACTGAGGTTGATAAGGATACTTTCTGGCCACTTGTTAAAGGTGCTACCGCTGAAGATAAGATTGTTGTTCTTGATATGTACACTCAATGGTACTAGTATATCTCTCCCTCTCAAACACTTCTTGTTTCTGCATTCATTTTCTTTAAATTAAATTATCTGCGGAGAAATTATGATGCTTGGTTTTATTTTAGGAATTTCACTCTCAATTGACACCACCCAGTGTAGAAAGTATAAACTTGTATGCATAATTAAGCTTTAGCTTTTAAGGTCCCAATAGGTTAAGTAAAACTATTAGAACATTATCTTTTAGAAGTTAGAACAAGAACAATTAATATACAAAATTCAACAAATTTTCTGTTCATTTTCAAACTTAGCTCTCCCATACAGCTTCAACCCTTGGGAAGACTCATAATAGTGAAAGCATCATAAAGCTTCTGTGGGTCAAATACACTGATTTTAGTGTCTCGATAGATGCAGCATGAGTGGCACAAGTTAAGGTTCCAATCTTACTAGATGTGGCAAATAGTTTCCTTTAAGTTCACTTCCTTGTGTTTTGTTTGACTCATTCAGCTTCCGAGAGATAGTTCTGTTACAGACCCAACCTTGTGGTAGATTTGGATTTGGATGTCAGATGTTTCTTCAACTGACACTTTTACTCAAACACGCCCAAGGAAATCACATTGGCTTTCGTCTTTTTGATGGATGAACATTGGACAAGACCTTTTTCGTGTGTAGTGTTTACCAAATCTGATCAAATTTTCTCTTCAAAAGTGACTAATCCATTCCATACAACACTTGGATGAATTCTGACTTCTCTTGCAAATGTTATTTTCCACTTCTATGAATATTCGCTAGCCTTACATGCAGAAGTAGCTGTCATCATGAATTAGTGTTGGCTTCAATCGCAAATAGTTATCACGATTGAACTAGTATAGGCCATCGGATTGCTACACCATGGCGAAATCCTGTTTCCAGAACTGGTATTGGTGATAGAATGAGAACAAAATACTATAGTAGTTTGTTATTTGCTAATGCTACACTCTTCTTTGATATTTAAATATTCACAGCTTCTCGTTATGGTCTAAAATTGCTCCGCGTAACTACTTGTTACTCTTTTGCTCCTAATAACAATTAGCTTCCACGTGAAATCTTTTGGCTTCCTCTTAGTATCTTCTTGTTTCTCTTTTCAACTATTGAAGGTGTGGCCCTTGTAAAGTTATGGCTCCGAAATTCGCTAAACTAGCCGAGAAGTATCTAGATGTCGTCTTTATGAAGCTTGATTGCAACACTGAAAACAGGGTATGTCAATAAGTGCCCCTCTAATTTCAGTTCATTCCATCCCTCTCTACCCTTGTGTCTCCTAAATTAGATCTGTGTTTTTAATGTTTGCAGCCATTAGCAAAGGAGCTTGGTATAAAGGTGGTCCCAACTTTCAAGATCTTCAAGAACAACGAGGTTGTAAAAGAAGTCACAGGGGCCAAGTTTGACGATCTTGTCAAATACATCGAGGATTTTAAGTAGTCCATCTTCCTAACACTTACTTTCTTTTCGTATTTATCAATTGTTCATAAGGAATTGTGTACCCCATTACATAATAAATTTATTACTTTGTTGTTATAATTTTCTTCCAGACCAATTCATGCCTTTCTACTTCCTCATTGTAACCTTAAGATTGGGCATAGATATAGGACAGGACAAAGCTCTTAAAGTCACTGTCCCCGATATCGGGTAGGGAACTGAAATTCAACCCAAAGAAAAAGACCCACTACATTTTCAAGATCATTTCCAACGGTTGATAACTTCTGTCTCTACTATCATAAATTCATAATGCAGCTCAATATGCAATCAAACGTATCCAAATTAAGCTGATTCCATCCCTTATGAGTGCATGCCCCATAGATGGGCCACAATCAATTAGCATTTGTATGCAAGAGGGGCCCAAATCAATAAGTGTAACGATGAGTCGTGCTACAGCACAGCTGTAACTTGGGTGCAGACAATCTAACCCTTGGATCCCCTAAACTAGTGAAGGGAATTGTTCGATTTCAGTTCCCTACAACCACTCACTTAAGGTTATCCAACAGTGTACAAATATAGTCCACTATTATAAGTTAGCGGCAAAGAGTTATTCTGTGACATACCTATTTACCGCAAGTACCAGACGCGTTGATTTTTTTTTTGGCGAGAATAATATACACGATGGATGAGTAGAATCATCCTCACATAAACATCAATTCCAAATAGGCCCGAAACCTCTCTAGAGGAATCAAATAACAGCCGTAACATATTGAGATTGCACTAGACGGCAGATATTACTGGACCTTTATGAGTTACCAAGAAATAAAAATATGAGAACTTGCAGTATACTGGAATAGTCTAAAAGCTTAGTAAGTAGGAAGAGTTAGATTTTATTAAGGTGAGGGTGAGGGTTATAATTATTGACATTTAATGAGTATTATAATTAATATGGATGTACAGGTGATCTTTGAAGAATTGGTGTTGAGAGCATTAATTTAAACCCTATCTACTTTTGCTTGCCATGAATGCTTGACCTGAACTCATTTTAATGGTGGTGGGTTTTGATTGAAATACACCATTAAATAACCCTCTCTCTCTCTCTCTCTCTCTCTCACTCACTCCTCTTTAAGTATTAACGTCCTCTCTTGCATGACAAATTTCAAAAATCATCAATAAGAGTTGTGTTTATGTGTGTTTATGTCTCTGTATTCCACCTTTATTACATGTGACTATGTGAAGAAGAACATCAAATCCCATCTCTGTCCCCATAAAAACTCTCCCTCCCTCTCTCTCTCTACTTAAAAACAAATTTCTTCAATTGTGTTCCCATACAGCTTTTGAGTAAACCTAGAGAGGGAAAGAAGAAAGATGGAAATGAAACAGCAAGCACAAGAGTTATACTTGAAGGAGAACAAGATGAAGAAAAACCAGCAGTTTTGGAGACTTATGGATGATACTGAACTTTCTTTAGCTCCTTCTACTCAGAGTATGAATTGTTCCTCTTCTGAATCAGAAACTGATTCATCCAAGAAGAGAAAATATTATTGGGATGATGTTAAAAAAGAACCTAGTTTCACTCAAACTAGTCTTGAACTTCAACTTAAAGATCCACTACCATTAGATTGGGAACAATGTCTTGATCTTCAAGTAAGTATATTATCTTACTCTACCTATTTAATAGCTTTCGTTACTAAATTGTCATTCATTAGATGAAACTAAGAGAGAAACAGGTCTTTATTATATTTTAGTTGTATGTTTGCATTTATCAGAACAATCAACAAGTTTTCTAATAACACTTTCTTTGGGTTTTTGTTGCAGTCTGGGAGAATGTATTATGTCAACAGAAAAACTTTGAAGAGAAGTTGGAATTGTCCTACAGAACATAACTTAGACCTAAAATTAAACATGTCAACACTTACAAGTTCAGATGGAAGCAGCAGCAGTAGCACTGAGATGCTTGAAGGTTCAAAGAAGCAAAACTCTTCGAGCAGTAATACTATGTTCGCTGTTGCTTGTTTGAAATGTCATCTTCTTGTCATGCTCTGCAAGTCATCACCATCTTGCCCTAACTGCAAGTATGTGAATCCACTGCCAACCCAACAAAGCCCAAGGCCAAAAACAATCAACTCCCTCAACACACTCAGTCTCCTGAACTAGCAGAACAAAAAGCCTGTGGTTAAAAATGATGGTGATGATGATTAAGTAAATAATAAGCTGTTTTAGGTTGGAATGGCAACATTAACTGTCAGTTTAATTACTAAAACTATTTAAATTTGTGTTTGCTTTTAGTGATGTATTTCTGAGGAGCACGCAAAATACAATGTGAAAAGTTTTCAGGTTATATTATTTCAGTTTTCTATCAATGGTCTTAAAACTTTGAAGACGAAGTAGTAGGAGTAGTTGTAAATGAAAGTTCATTTGTTTTCTAACTTAACCAAGTAAAGAGACATAGTGGTTCAGGTTAAAGTTCATACGCTTTTCATTTACTTCGGTATTGTTTGGTAAATCATATTAACCAATTATTTATGTACTGGTTCTTTTGGAAAACTTAGATCAATATACCTGGAAATCTAGAGAGCCTAGTTTAAAATTAGTCACAGACAAAAACCAATTTAGTTTGTTACTGGTCTAGTTGAAACAAACCCTTTATTGAGGGTTCAGACATATTATCTATCACTGATTTAGGTAAATGGAATAGCTTGGGTTTGGGTCAATAAAATTATACACAGAGACATTCATTTTAAAGAGTGAAAGGACAGGCACTTGAATCTATTAGTCCTTCCTAGGCCAGTTTAGTGTGTCTAATTGATTCAAGAGTGAAAATAGGATACTCATTCTCATTACCGGTACAATAGTTCCCCAAGTTACTTTAAATTGGTCTTGGCAATAACAAAATCAAATACCTTTTAGATAGAAGACAAACAAATGTAACAGTTAAGATTCAGTCGCTTCCTTGATTTGCTTGTACAGGAAATGGTGTTGTTCTCTCTCTCTCTCTCTCTTTCTCTCATACAACCCCTGCATTTTCCTGCATCATATAAAAATTTGTATACCCGCTTTATATCAACCATGTTATAAGTATGAAAATAGAAGTGGATTCTTACATCCTTTGATATGATGGTAACGAGGGACAAATTAACCTGCCCTGGATTCCTTTGATCAGCTTCCTAGGCATCAAGAGAAATTGTGCATTCTAATCTCCCAGTGTCATGTGAAGCCGACCTATTCCTTGTCATCTGTTTCTCTGTGATGCGCTGTGTATATACGTCGGCGAATTAGACACTTTCCTAAAGGATGGATAATAATTCTACATAAGCTTTGCCACTTGTGTCAAGGTACAAAAAGAAGAAGAAGAAGAACTTACCACTGGTGACCACCAAAACATGAAGGACAATATATTTCCACGGTTTTCGCATTCACCTGATCACATCTTGTTATCATCCTCGCCAAGAGACGGCTAATCCTCTGCAACCTGCTTTGGTAGGTTTCTTGCTTTCTTTAGCTGAGCTATGTCTTATCCTCACTGTATTTTTAGTGAAGCATCCACTGTTACATTGTTTTACATAGTTTTCTTGCCTCTGACACTAGCGATAGCTAGGTTGCTTAACGAAAATAGAATTTTCCTTTAGCAGATAACTGTCAAGTCATGACCGCATGACCAGAATCATGTAAGCTTATAATTGTGATGTTTCTGGTATATAACCTTCTAACTTCAATAAAAAAGAAATATCATCTAATAATTGATAAATTTCCTGATATTGAGGGTGTGATTTATCTGCAACCACAAACTCATGTGACTCACCATCAACTTCTATTGAGCTACACCCTGGAGTTTTTTTAATCCCCTGGGATCTCATCATTCTTCTAACCATCCTTACATCCTCCCATCTTCTTCCAGCAGCGCACATGTTCGCCAGAAGCACATAAACTCCACTATCTTTAGGATTCAAATCTAGAAGTTTACCTGCAGCAAATTTACCTAATTCCACATTTTTGTGCATTCGACATGCATTGAGTAGTGCACCCCAAGCAGCTTCGTCTGGTTCTATAGGCATTATCTTTATCAGCTCATAGGCCTCTTTCAAATTCCCAACTCGACCAAGTAGATCAATCATGCACACGTAATGTTCTGCTTTTGGCTTTAGCCTAAATACTTCTCTCATGTTCTCAAAATAAGAACGACCTTGGTTTACCAACCCACCATGGCAACATGCTGACAATACACCCACAAATGTGATATCGTCGGGCCACAGTCCCTCTCTCTTCATTTTCTCAAAAAGATTTAGGGACTCCTCAGCATATCCATGAGTTGCATAGGCCATGATGATGGAATTCCAAGATACCAAATCCTTCTTTGTTATACTGTTGAAAAGCTGTGCAGCCTCATCGAGATTACCACATTTAGCATACATGTCTATGAATGCATTAGTCAAAGTAACACTAAATTGAACTTTCTTGAGACCAATGTAATAATTGTATATCCATCGAGCAAAATCTAAGCACCCCAATTGAGCACAGGCAGAGAGTACACAAACAAGTGTAGCCTCTATAGGCTCAACACCCTTCGCCTTCATCTGACGGAAAAGTTTCAATGCCTCTTCGGGTTGATTATTTTGTGAATAACCTGCAATCATAGCATTCCAAGAGACAACATTCCTTTCAGGCATGTCATCAAAAAATTTCCTTGCCAAGTTTAAATTCCCATCTTTGGCATAGCCATTGATCATACTAGTCCAAGAGAAAACATCTTTAGCTTCCATTTTATCAAAAACTTCTCTCGCAGTCGTTAAGCAACCACATTTAACATACATATCCACTGATGCATTAACCAAATTAAGGGTACGGTTAACATTATTCTTTTCAATGAACTCATGAATCGATCGTCCCAAGCTCAAATTCCCGATCATGGAGCAGGATGAGAGAATCGTAATCATAGTAACCTCATTCGGTTCAACATTGCTCGATAACATCGAATAGAACATCTTGATAGCCTCATCAGGAAAATTCTTCTGCACATACCCATCGATCATAGTTGTCCAAGTAACGACATCTTTTACGGAACTTGTATCGAACAAATACCGGGCTAAAACCAAAGACCCAGATTTCATATAGAAATGAATCAACCCGTTCAAAACTAACACGTCCAAATCAAAACCCAGTTTATAAACTTGACAATGTACCTCTTCACCTTGAGAAAATCTCAGAAACTGCTCACAAGCCTTGAGTGTGAAAACAAAAGTTCGATTATCCACTTCGATTCCTTCTCTTACCAGAAAACGAAACAGCAAAAATGACAATCTGGGTAACTTAGATTTAGAGTAACCTTTAATCATTGTATTGTAAATATAAATATTGGGTTTTGAAATTTGAGAAAAAACAAGATGGGCGTGATTAATATTACCAGAATCAGAGAGAGCACAAAAGGATAGAAGTCGACTTACAGGGAAAAGATGAGTAATTAAACCATTTCTAGTCATATAAGCTTGGAGTTGTTTTAGTTCGTACATTGAATTGCATGATTCCATGATTAAGAGAATTGGGTTTGTTATAATGAGACTGCTGTTTGTGTTCCATTTGGGTTTTATAGCAGACAAAGAAGAAAATTGTTTCAAGTTTTGAAGACCTGTTAAGACAGGGTATAGAGATGGCGGAGGCATCGGTTGTAGCAAAGAAAATTTGATTGTTTCTTCAGAAACTTTGAGTTTCGCGGTAAAAGGAATAATGCTTTTTCTCTTCCACTTCGGTGGAGAAAAAAAAAAGAAAAAGAAAAAAGAGGGTTTCAGTTTTCCCCTAAACAAATTAGTGTTATGACGTTATCCCTAATTTGTTAAGATCATCTCCAAATAAAAGGTAGAGGATACGACATATTTTAAATAATTTTTTAAAATAAGAATAAAATATATGAATACTAAAAACTTTAATATTTAAAATTTATTATTACAAATAAATTTATTTTAATAGGAATATATAAATAAATTTAAAAACAATTCAGATGAAAGGTCTAAAAAAATATCTTATCTAAACATTCGTTGGACCTTTGCTTCAAAAAACTTCTAAATATATATATTATTTCAATTTTTTTGTATCATATTTGCTTTTTCTTTTTTCTAGAGCTCACTAATAAGTAATTTTCTGATGTGTCAAAAATATAAATAAGACTTTGACCCTCTGTAGGAGATGCTCTGATAGTACCAACTTTCTCCTAAATATAATTTTGGACAAAAATACCCTTACTATTGTGAATAATAGTTAATAAAATCACAACTCCACGTCTTCTATCTTTAAACTACAATTATTACTGTTCCAACTTAAGAGATTTTATGGTTTCATTATACTTTATTTATGTGTTATCTGTTAAAATAATAGTTAGGTTTAACATAGTTAATTGAGTTTTCTCTTAAGTATAATGAAATCACAAAATCTATTGAGGGTTTTTGTTGAGTTTGTGAATTTACTCCCTTTGTTATTCAATTTTCTCTTAGCACTAATAGCGGGTCTGGAAGCAACTACATAGTCAATACTCCTCCTCAAAAATAATAGCTTTTTTATGTGATAAGAATGTCGGTTCTTTTGATCATCAAAGAAATTATTTTGATGATTTGAATTTCTTCTTAATCACACAAACATTAAGTTTACTAGGAACTCAGATTTTGCTTTTTGTGATTCAACTTTATACGCATTCAAGTTGGGGTTCAATTTCATTTCCTAGAAAAGTTTTCATGAAAAAGCTTGGGGCCTCGGAGAACTTCATATGTTACCCGGTAGAAGTATGGCATCCAAAGAGACTAGGGTCACCAATTGCTTCTGTCTTAGGAGCTTCAATCCTCATTTTTACAGTTATTATTTTCATGTTTCAACTTTTTAAAACCATTGTTTCACCAATCATACAATTACACTAATTTTAAGAGGACTAGTGATTAGTCAATATTAATGAAATCTCAATCCAAAATTTTAGTCCAACAATCACACTTCACAATAATAAGGATATTTAGTATAAAATTAGTTTATGTGGGGAAAGTTGATACTATCAATAAATTAAGGGTAATGTCAGATCATTAATTTATTTAGGGGAACTCAAAAACCCACAAAAAAAAGATGTTTTCTTGTGGCGTTTCTTTGTTTTCAATGAATCGGGTATGACTCGGATGGCGTTTAATTGTTTTTCAATAAATCTCAGAAAGATCTGACCGTTCCACAGGCAATTACAGTATAAAAACGTGGTGATAGGATTTTAGAATACCCGCAATCGTACGACGTCTACAATGTAAAAGCGGTAAATAAGGGTCGAATCCACAGGGAATGGGAAAATACTGCAATTAATATCTCTAATTAACTAACTAGAAATGATGTTTTTGGATTTATGGGAATGCTAATGAAATAACTAAATTAAACTAAACTAATAAAATAAATTCAATGGAAGAGTCAGTAATTAACTAGGGAATCCGGTTTCCACCATATAAACTTAATTAATCTCTAAAATATATTTTCTAAATACTCGAGACAAATATTGAAATTAATCTCATGTCTCGGAAAATAATACTGTACATTAAAATCTCAAATTATTGTTTCACCGGTATAACTTCTTTCGCTTCTAATGTTGCAATTCTAAAGCGTTATGTATCAATCCTAAAACATACACCACCAAAGAATTTAACCCAAGCACGGCATATCAATTGACAAGCATAAACAATCAATAAAATCACATAAGCAATTATATGCCAAGCTATATGAAATGAAATTATTAATCAATTAAATCATTGCGAAAACATTATTGGAGAAAATTACTATGAACTTATATGATCAAATTTGATTTCCATCCAAAACTCTAGATACAAAATTAATGACATATAGAGATGGATTTCTCAAAACCCAATACAAATATATAAAAGAAGAAAAAATTAAACCGAAATTAAAAAACGGTGTCTTCTCCTTCTTCTCTTTGATTTCTCCCGTCTCTAATCTTCACGGCTGCTCTTCTGAGAGACTCCTCCTATTAAATTCTTTTCACCCAAAAGGAAAAATCCACGTCACCTAATAAAATTCATAAGACCCAACAACCTATTTTCAATCTCACGTCCCACCAATTGTTCACGTCCTCTTTACGTTTTCTAAACTCCTATTTTCCAAGAAACTACACCCAACACCTAGCCAAAGTCTACTTTTTTTATGCTACAGATTTTTGTCTTTCAAACTCCGTTTCTCTATTTGCCCCATTATGTGCACACCCTACAAAGCTTGTTACGGACGTCTAATTCACCGTGTTTTACTTATAGCTTCAGATTTTAGCATAAAACCTAAAAATAAATAAATATAATAAAAATAAATATTAAAAAATATAAATAAAGGATTAAAATGTATAAATTAAGTGTCTATCAAATACCTCCAAACCTATATTTTACTAGTTCTCGAGCAAAACTAATCTAAGAAAAATAATATAAATCCCAACTCGTTTTTCCAGGAATCGCGATGACACTTAGCAACTCTACTCAGATAATCATCAAACATTCCAAAACTAGATGAAAAATATCAACATTCATATTGCTCGAAATCAATCAAATTCAAACACATGGATATATTAGAAGATGGAAATGGAAGTGATGAATGGTGCATATGTTGACTAAGGTGAACGGTGTTTCCTAGAATATTTGTATAAACGTCATGCCAAGATGAACCCTAACGGATTGAGATACGCATCCACTGGTCTGAATCCTAATTCTAGTATCAACTCAGCTGGTATATACAAGGGCCCCAACGGTCGATTTATTTATTTTATTTCTTTATTATTATTATTATTATGAGAACGAAAAATTTATTAGATAGGAAAAACACGATTACACATTAGTGGAGGGAAGCCTAGCCACAAACTGGGCTCCCACACCCATTTTTGTATTTTATTATTATTATTATTATTTTGAATGTATTGACAACATGATTAGATCTTTTGAATCCAAGCGCATGCTCCTTTTCAGCAGATTACATGATAATTTTCATGGATCTTGCGTTCCACTCTTGCTTAGGAGACGGAGACAGGGAGAATAGACACATATTGCTATCAAAGTGCCAATACTCGAGTTTTTTTTTTTTTTTTGAATAAACAAAATACAAAAATGGGGCTTGATCTCAAGCGGCGACAACAAAGCGATACTAGTCCCTACCAAATCACTTAGAGAAACATAAAATTGCAAAAATAAAAACAGAAAGTGATATGGTTATGATGATTCCGAGATATGCTTGTTCAATGATTATCATGTTATTTCTAACACCTGAGTTAGGCATTGAGATATGAATAGACCATTTAGCTTGGCACACTAATTCCTATAGACAAGAATTTTGTTTTCATCTACCTAGAATGGTTAGTGTCATCCTGAATAGTTCACAAATTTCTAAATTTTGGAGTTTCTTATTGACATCAATTTTCGGAAACTCTGCCCCCAAACCTAAATCTAACATTGTTCTAAATGTTTCAAACAGTGCAACCTAGAATGACATGCAATAAATATAAATAAAAGAGACAAATATAAATCAAGGAGAAGGGATCAGAAGATTTCACCTGATTGGCGCAAGAAAAGTAGTATTCTCTGTAACACACATCAAACGATAGTAATAACAAAGAACACTGAAATAAAATAAAATAAAAAAATTTAAAAAGAAAATAAAAATAAGAAATTAAAAATCTACCTAATGGATATGTACAGAAAGGGTCCTCATATACTAACAACCTGAAAATTTTGGATCAACCCAAAATACAACATTTACAAATGACAGCTTCACACTTATGTTATGCCAACGTTGAGATAATAAAACTATCAAAAATAGATGATTACCCCTAAACCAAGTTTCTACTACACCTGGAGTGCGTAAAGAACATAATATGGAGATAATATTGAGATTGGAGAAATATCAATTGGTTCATGCACGGTGTCAGGAACAGGCAAGTCCTCTGTGTACTTGGATGCAAAGTAATCCAACAAAACTTTTGAAGCATACAATTCTAACCCTATATTAGGTAAAAAATTATTGGTATTATCAAGGGTAAAGTTTGAAAGACTATACTGGCAATTAAGTTCACTTGGAGCAATACTAACAGCTGACCGTTCTTCTTTGTTTTTCCTAGTTTTTGTAAAAACTAAAACCTAATTTACTTCTTTTTTTCTAATTAGTTTTATTTTATTTTATTAGTTTGTCACAAAAATTATATGATGTATATAAGATTTTTTTTTTCTTAATCAATTCACTAATTATTATCTTGTACGAATAGTATTAGTAAAACGAATTGAAAAATCAAAACGTTGTTTCTGTTTTTGAAAAACTAGCATGCTCTATACCGAGCCTCATAATTTCCAATAAACAATACAAAAGTTGGTGTTATTAAGAAGTCTTTCAGTATTTGCTATTATCTAATTTATCCGAGAATTTAACTTAGTATAGTTTTTTTTTTGCAAATCTTTAATTAAATAAGATTGTTGTGACCACCATTTTTGGTGGTCAATCACGACCAAATACTTAAGTTGATTTTAAAAATGACAATATTCCAAGTGAAATTGATACATAAAGATTATAATACAGGGAATCATCACTCAAATATAAATGAAAAAACAACTCAATATATAATGTGGTTCAACTAATAAGCCTGCATCCACAGGAAAACTCATTTTGTTATTTATCAACACATATTTTGTACACATGGTCATATAAAGAATTAAGATAATTTAGTTCAACAGAGTTTTTAACCTCGCCTTAGCCTTTTCCCCTTTTTGAAATTCCTTCAGAGTCTTCTCTCTATTTTTTGTTATCCCCTTCTTTCTATTTTGGGGTTGGTATTTATACTAAAATATGATGGGTCCCTCTTCCTCACTCCATATTATCTTTAATATGCTTGATCTTATCTTTGTCTTTGGGCGCAACTCATCTTATTCCATTAGTAATGCTTCTTACTAATTCTGCTTGCTGATGCGCAGCTTCCCTTTGGATTGAATATTTGTTGGTCCTTTGTCTTTATTATGTGGAGGTTGGCATGTGTGACGTGTGGAACTTGACGTGGAACATATTTACTCTTGCATGATTAAAATTTATAGCGCGTGCGTAGCAGGGCGAAGATGCCTATGGAGCGCAAGAGATGGCCAGATGATTATGGGGCGCAAGAGATAACCAGACGATGGTGGGGCGCAAGAGATGGCCAGATGATTGTGGGGCGCAAGAGATAACCAGAGCGCAGATGATTCTCTTGGCTATTGATGATACTTTTTCTTGTGTACTTTCCACGTGTCTTGTATGCATTAATTTAGTCTACTTTTCTGCTGCTGATGTGTAATAAATGTTTTATAACTGTCTTTCTTTATTATTTATTTTTTTCTTGTACTTCTCGGTGTAACATAATATGATACTTTCTTCTTATGATGTGAACACGTGGAACTGATGAATTTATGTCCTTACAATTTACCTCATTTTTGTCTTTTTTGGATTTCTCTCCCACGTGCCTAGAATTCAAAAAGGAAAAAAGTAATGATGACCGTTGGGTTTTGTGCCCCTAATAAATTTGAATTTCGACGGTTTCATACGTTTTCAAGAAGACACGTCGTCTGGATTCACGCCTTTTGAATTCCGTTTTACAGTCGTGTTAGTTCACTGGTTCAGTATTTAAGAGGAAGTTTTGTCATTTTTCTCATTAATTTTTTATTTCCAAGCTTGTGGATGATTGCATTTTTGATCTTCTCCTGTCTTCTTCTTCTTAAAGTCTTTATTCCTTAAACTTTTCCGAGATTCCTCGTTTGATCAAGGTTTTTATTTCTCAAGGTCAAATCTTCGCTGATTTACTTCATCTTATTTTACTGGTGAGACTGTTAGACTTCTTCTGTAAAAATATTTTGCATGATGATTTTTCTGTTAAGTTTTGCATTATTTTATATTGATCATCATTGTAACCTTGTTTCTTCTTGGTCTGAAGATTAATCATGTCTGGTAAAGATAGTAGCCGTGCCCCTAAACATGCTTCCCAAGGTGACCGACATTCTGCTGGCAAGAAAAGGGATGAAGGTAGACTTGTGCATCCCAGGAGAATTCGTAGTCTTGCTCCTCCTCCTGTTAGATCTACTACCAGAAGTGACCGGGTTCATGAGCTTCTTAGCTTCAAAAATATGGACATGGAGGAGTTCAAAAGGAACTATGGCCTTCAGGATTTTAACGTTTCCCTTTATAACTCCCCTGAAGGAGACAAGATCTCCTTGAATATGATTCTGAACTTTGATTATTCTCCCACAAGATTGTTGATTTCTGCTGGTGCAATAAATGCTGGGTTAAGGTTGCCCTTATATGACAATGCCCCTACCAGTTTAAAGTCCTAGCTAGCCGTAGTCAGGATAAAAATAGCACCACGCGTTCAGTTGCGCAATACAATGGAAACTGGTGGAGAATTCTGGATGAATGCAGCATGCGCAGCGTTGGGCAAACCAACTTCACATGCTATACACCTAATCTTGCGTACCGCGTCCATTATACAGTGGAGAACTTCCATTTGTTCTATTCTGATTCCTTTGCTGATAAAAATTACATGAACTGGAGTGTTGGTCCTGGACGCACAAGAGGCGATGGAATCCATTTGCTGGCTGATATTGATGCTACGAAGATTAATCTCATTCCGGGAACGGAGAAATCATTGGTTGAAAAGCTGCGCCGGGATCATGATTACCGATGGTATCTTACTCCATTGGTAATTGAAGGGCCTTGGATTTATGGCCAAGCTTTGGAAAACGCAGTACGGAGCCTTCAGGAACGGTTCCCCTCCTACTGTCCGTGGCTATTGAACTTCGACGGGTTTAGCTTCTCTTATGGTGATATGGTAAGCAATCATTTTTTCATTTCTCGTTATCTTAAGTGTTGCATAAGTTGTTTTTCTTAAAAAAAAATTTACGCAGCCTCCAAAAGAGAAAGAAAGTTTAAAAACTGATGTAGGCACCAAGCGCAAAGCTACTCCTCCATCTGACAAGGTACTGCTCCGTCTTGTATTGACAAAGTACTCAGAACATTTGAATTGCGTGTTGCTAACTTACTTGTAAATATTAACAGGGTCAGAAGAAAATAAAGGCTACCCCACGTGCTTCTTCCAAGAAGGTGGATAAGGCTGATCCTCCTCCTAGCCAGCCTATTTTTAGGATAGAAGGTGGCGTGGTGCAGAACGTAACTCCAATAGCTTCTCGTCCTGCTGTGTTGGGTGATGTTGCATCTGAAGCCCCTCAAGCAGCGGATACTGAATCTCCTCTGGATGCGAGCTCTGTCCTTTCTTATTTCCTATCTCATTCTCCTTTGTTTCACGTCGATGATATCGTTCTTTCTGAGTTCGTGGATGGTTTGACTGACAAATAGCAGGCTGCGCCCCTGAAAGAGCTGAACGGTGTTGTGATTGAGTATGCTCCTGCCAGGATGGAGACCATAGTCGAAACGAAATTGAGCATGCTTCTTCCGAGGATGACGTAGATGCTAACATGGCAAATCCCTCCCCCGCCTTGGTTTCCAATACTGCTGATTCTTCACACAGTAGGTGCTTTTGGGAGCGCAGAAAGGTTAGTCTTCCGTTCTGAGGAAGAAGTGTATACTGCTTCTCGTAAGGAAAATGGCAAGAGTGTCTGCGACGTTGATAATCTCGTTGGAAGAGAAGAAGATACGTTTGAATGGTTCAAGGAGAAAGACTTACTTCTGATTCCTAGCAACTCTCATCCAAAGCCTACTGATTCCGCTTATGTTGCCAAAATGTGAGCGGAAATGCGTTCCGTTCATTTTGATACGGTGATGAAGGCTTGGTCAAAGGACAATGCAAGTGAAGCTTGCCCTTTCGACATTGAGGTGCCCTCCACCCTTGCCGAAGTCCTTGCAGTGGTAGAATGAGCTGTATATGCCCGTCCGCAGCAGGCTCTTATGCAGGTATGTTCCTCATAATTCATTTATTTATTGACTCTTATTTCTTTATTTTCTACTCTAATGCTTATCTTTGATTTTACAGCTTGCTTATAATGAGAGTTGCTCTCTGATTGCGTACAAGTTCTTCCAAGCTCGTTCACTGATGATGGAGGATAAACTCAGAAGTGCTTAAGAAGATTTTGTTGAAGTCAGGGAGGCTGATTCACTTCGCCTTCGACTGTCGAAGGGTGGTGCTGCTGAGTTAAAGCAGGAGAATAAAGAGCTTCGACAGCAGTTGTCTACTCTTCAAAGCCAAGGTTACAATATTTCATTTTCTATGTTATTTTATTTTCTTTTAGCATATATTTCTGAAATTCTTTATGGGATCAGAGGGGGATTCAAATCTTGTTGTTAAGCTTCGGACTAGAGCCACGTCTTTACATGGGCACGTAATGACAGTCACTGAGGAGAACGTAAAGGTCTAGGAGAATTTCAATAAACTGGTAGATGAGAGGAATAAAATTCTCCTTGCGTATAAAAAACTCTCGACGGAGTATGCATCTTCGAAAGAAGACTTTGTTAGCAAAGAGGGGGAATTTGATGCTGCTATTTTATGTAATAATGATAGCGTTGCTGAAGCCATGGTGAAAGTAGGAAATTAGAAGAGGAAAATCGAAAGCTTTGTGTAGAGCGCAAAAAATATCCTTGCTGAATTTTCTCGGTCTAGGTCGCAGCATGATTCCAGACATTCAAATTTTATGGCGCAGCTCATCAAAGAAAGAGATAACGCAGCTGCGGATTCTCATGCTAGAGGAAAAGCTCTTTCGGAAGCTCAAAGTCAAGTTCGCAGCCTCTCAGATAAAATCCTTTATCGAGATATTGATATTCAGCGTTTACATAAAGAGCTTGATAAACGCACTGAGAAGATTAATTTGCTGCGTGATAGAGGATTAGCAGATGAAGTTGAGATTGCGCAATATAAACAAGATCTCGAACAATCCACGAGAGATTATGCTAAACTTCTGAGTGAATTTGAGTTTCTTGATCTTTCTAATGACAAAAATGTCCGGGATTTACAGAAGTTTGAGTCCCTTGCTATAGGTAGTTTATCTTGTATCAAAAAGTTATTCTTACTTATTTTTTACATAGTCTAACAATCTTTTATTTTCTATGTAGATTTTGAAGGAAAGTTCAAGAGAGTAGCTGCCAAGGCTGATGAGTCTGATAAGGAGCTGAAGAAAGTTAAGCTTTTGTCCGCTAAGGTTGAGAAGGAGCTTTCTGAAGCAAATGACAAGTTGAAGGTGGCCAATGAGCAACTTGAGGAAGCCACAACTAAACTGGTTGAGGCGCAAGACCGAGTTACTCAGATTACTTCCAAGGCGGAAGAAGCATATGTTAATTGGAAAACTGCTGTCAAGTGCTATTCTGATGACTTGGCCGCGGCGGAGGAAAAGCTTGCGTACTGGCAGAATCAATCTTCTTTGGATGAGAGCAGGTCTTCATTAGCTGATGGCAAGATAAAAACATACGAGGATACGCTTATTGCTTCACGAGAGAAGATGGAGTACATGAAAGTGGAGAAAAAAAAGGGTATTGCTTTGGCAATTAATAATACCCTTGATAGGGTTGTGAAGGATGGTTGGACCAAAACCTATCCATGCAGGGTGGTTCCCAAGCCTTCCCCCCGTGCTACTCCTGCTTCAACTTCCGATCCCGCTTCAAGTGTTGACCCAGCTCCTACCCTTGATCCTGCTCCTTAAAATTCTTCTTGTATCTTGCTGCGTATCATTTTTGTTCTTGTAAACTGTGATAACATATAAATAAAAATAATTATTTTCTGATATTTTTTTCATTCCTTTGACATTTTACTTTTGTTCCTGCAATAAAATCATAAGATAAATTGATTAATGAGTATATAATTTGAAACCTCAAGGATTTATTGTACCTTGGGCTCCTTTTGATGGTGCGCTTCACATAGTAATTTCTCTCTGGCCAAGAGGAAATTACCTATGTGGCCCATGTTACTTGATATAATAATTAATGTCATATAGGGTATCTCTTGTTAGCGGATGTACCCAATAGTCAATGTTTAAGACTTTTATATGGGTCTCCTATGAGATTTTGACTTTACTTTCTTTACCCCGTATGAACACAAATTACTATACGATTGCATAGAAAATTATGGATAGTATGGTTTAAGATATTGCGCATTCCAAGGATGTCGGAAAACTTCTCCATCCATATTTCGCAAATAATAGGATCCTTGTCCCGAAATATCATGTATGATATAAAGACCTCCCCAATTGGGTGCAAACTTTCCAGCTTATTTATTCTTTTGATATTTCGGAATTTATCGCAGTACGTACTGCTCTTCAACAAAATGGCGCAACTTTATTTTTTTTTCTTATTCACTCGCTAACTTTCTTTGATAATTCTCCATCTTTTGTAATGCAACTTATCTTCTTTCTTCTAGATCATCCAACTTTTCAAGCATTAAATCTTCATTTAAATTCCTTTCCCATGCCTCTGTCTTGGTAGTTGGTAATGTTATTTCCGTTGGTATGACTGCTTCTTCCCCATAGGTAAGTAAGAATGGTGACTCTCCAGTGAGATATCCCCTTGTGGTGCGATAGGCCCATAGAGTGTTATGAAGTTGCTCACACCATCGCTTGTGATGCCCTTCCAAAGTCTTCTTGAGATTAAGTGCAATTGTCTTGTTTGTAGCTTCAGCCTGTCCATTGCTCTGGGGGTAAAATGGAGTTGACTTTCTGTTTTGGATATTGAAGGCTTCAAAAGCATATTAATATTTTTTCCCTGCAACTGCTGTCCATTGTGTGAAACTATTGCCACTGAGATTCCAAATCTACAAATTATGTCTTCAAACAAGAACTTGAACACATCCAGTCTCTAATGTGCGCAACTGCCCTGGCTTCCACCCACTTGGTGAAATAATATGTTGCTACAATTAGGTATTTCCTTTTCCGTGTTCCTTCAGGTAGGGGTCCGACAGTATCTATTCCCCACTTTGCAAATGGCCATGGACTAAGTATTGAATTAAGTTCTGTTGCCGGCGCTCTGATTTTCTTAGCAAAACGTTGACATTCTTCGCATCTTTTGACCATATCTTCGACATCCTTTTGCATTGTGACCCAATAATATCCCTGCGTTTTTGCCTTGAGGGCCAATGATCGTCTCAAGCTATGATTCCCAGCGTCACCATAATGTATATCTGTTAAAATTTGATATCCTTCTGGCTGTGATACACACCGAAGTAGTGGTCCCATGAAGAGCTTTCGGTATAAAATTCCATCCATTAATTGATAGTTAACAGACTTTGATTGTATTTTCCTGGCTTCCTTGGCGTTTGCAGACAATATTTGTTTTAACAAGTAGTGATGCAGTGCAATCCTCCAATCTTCTTTTACGCACCTATCCTTTGGTTTTTGAGGTATATTTGCGTTATTCTTTGTGGATGAATCCTCAAGATCTTCACTTATTTCATCTTCCACATTCTTAACTACCCATACTTTAATTGATGGTTCATAAATACGTCCAATTTTGATGGCACATGTGTTCGGATCTTTGATCATTGAGGAGATAAACGTTAACGCATCTGCATGACGATTCTTATCTCTGGAAAAATGGCGAAAAATGATGTTTGGAACTTGGGACGCTAACTTTTGCACGAGGCCTTTGTATTCAATCAAGTCTTTATCAATTGCTTGATATTTTAGCTCAACCTGTCGGATTATCAATTGTGAGTCACTTGTCAACCATACATCGGTAATTCCTAGTTCAATAATTAACCGGAGGGCATGAACCACAACCTCGTATTCTCCTATATTGTTGGTTTGCTCTCCGAATTCTAAACGAAAAGCATGTATTAATCGCTCTCCCATGGGTGTTGTTATTACAATACCGATTCCTGCCCCCTCTTTATTTCGGGTTCCATCAACAAAAACTTCTCATCTCCGAGAATTGACAGAGTCTAAAATATCCTGAGAGTCATCCTCTTCCATTCCTGGTAATCCCTGGATTTCGATATCATCGTCTAATGGCAAATCTGCAAGAAAATCCGCCAAAACTTGAGACTTTTGAACAGTTTGCATTTCAAAAAGAATGTAAAATTGTTCCAACTGTGTATTCCACTTTGTAATTCTCCCCACTTTTTCTACATTTTTAACACTGATTCCAGTGGAGCCTTGTTTGGTACTTGTACATAGTGCGTTAGAGAATATGTGCGCAGCTTCTGCGTGGCAAATACCAGTGCTAATATACTGTTCAATCTTGGTATATTTTCTCTCCGCAAGGTTGAAAGTTTTGCTAATGTAGTAGATTGGTTTTTCCACTTTATCATTTGTTCGTACCAGCACTGCGCTCACTGCATCTTCTGTTGCAGCTATATATAGGGCCAAGATCTCTTCAGGCTACGGTTTCTGCAATGCGGGTAAAGTCGCAAGATATAGTTTGATGTTTTGAAAGGCTTGTTCGCAGTTTTCATTCCATATAAACTTGGTTCCCTTCTTCAGAGTATCAAAAAATGGTTTGCACTTATCCGATGACCTTGCAATGAATCTGTTAAGCGCTGCTAAGCATCCGTTCAGTTTCTGTACTTCCTTAACATTTCTTAGGGATGGCATATTTACGATTGCCTGTATTTTTGCTGGATCGACTTGAACTCCCTTTTCCGTAACTAGATAACCCAAAAACTTCCCTGATGTAACTCCAAAAATGCATTTCTCCGGATTGACTTTCATTTTGTATTTGCGCAGAGCTTGGAAAATCTCCCTCAAGTCTTGTAAATAATCCTTTGCCATCTTGCTTTTTACCAGTATGTAATCTACGAAGACTTCCAATGTGCGTCCTATCCAAGGTTTGAAGATTGCATCCACTAACCGTTGGTAGGTTGCTCCTACATTTCTCAATCCAAACGACATTCTCGTATAACAATACAATCCTCGTGGGGTAAAAAACGCAGTATGCTCTTGATCTTCCTCGGCAAGTGCAATTTGGTTATATCCAGATTGTCCATCCATGAAAGAAAGGGCTTCGTGTCCTTCGACAGCATCTACTAATTGATCAATGCTTGGGAGTGGATAACTGTCTTTTGGGCATGCTTTATTCAAATTGGTGAAGTCTATGCAGATTCTCACACCTCCAGTTTTCTTTGGGACTATGACCATGTTTGATATCCATGTTGGGTAGGGCACTTCTCGAATGAATCCTGCGTCCATTAGCTTCTTCAATTCTTTTTCTATTGGATCATGATATTCAGGTGCTACTTTTCGCATCGTTTCCGAAACGGTATGGTGCCCGGATGTATACGTAATTCATGTTGAACAATGCTTGGGTCAATTCCTGGCATGTCTCCTATTTTCCAAGCAAACACATCTGCATACTCTTCGAGTAATTGGATTAAATCTTTCTCCCTTTCTGGTCTCATCAGGGTTCCAATTTTAATTGCCTTTGGAAATTCTAGCGTTCCAATGTTGATGTTCTTGGTTTTCTCTACAGCCGAAAAAACAGATTTGGGGGCTCCTAAGAATGTGGGACCCCTCTTGAAATGTTATTGTGAGGTTTCACCCCCTTTTCTTGTTCCTAACTCATCTCCCTTGGCTTTAGAATCTCTTCTTTCTTCATTGCTTGACTAGCTAGCTGCGACTTCAGACAAATATTGATTTATTGCTCCTTCCTTAGCTTGGACTTTCCTTTCCTTCTTCTTTGCTTTCACTTGCTGAGCTTTTTCTTGATTTATGCGTACTTCCGTGAGAGCGCACGTTCTCGCCATGCTCTGATCTCCTTTAATTTCCATTTCTCCATGAGGTGTTGGAAATCACAAGTACTGATGGTATGTTGATGCAACCCTTTTTAGCTGATGGACCCAATGCCTCCCGATGATGGCGTTGTAAGGTGAAGGTGCTTCTACCACACTGAACTTGGTTGCAACATTCAAGGGTCCAGTCATTATTTCAAGTGTGACTTCTCCTCTGGGTTTCGATGCTACTCCATTGAATCCATAGATGGTGTAGCGAGATGGCTCAAACTGATCTTCTTTCAATCCCATTTTCAGAAATGTGTCAAATAACAACACATTAAGAGAACTTCCTCCGTCTATCAAAATCTTTGTGATATTCCAACCAGACACAGGCAGGGTGAGAACCAGAGGGTCGTTGTGAGTTTCTACTTCTTGATCTACCTCTTCTGCTGAAAATGTTAGTGGGGAAGCCATCAATTCTTCCCATGTTTCATTGATCCTCCCTGCAACTTTAAATACTTCATGGTTGATTAATCTCTTGTGCATCTTCCTGTCAATTGCTGCGTTCATCGGTGATGGATTTGATTCAGAAAAGGAAATCATATTGATAGTATGATTGTTGTGGGGGATATTAACAGCTCTCCCTTTATCAAGCCTCGAGAGTGGTGTAGGTGATTGAATGAATTCTTTTAGCGTCAATCATCCCTTGGACTAGTAAAATTAAGTTTCTGCATCGATCGGTTGAATGCCCCCGATAGCAATGATACTCACAATATTCTTTTGAATTTAGAGTGTGTTCTGGTTGTCGATTTTTTGTTGGTGGCCATTGGAAGTCCGGTCTATTTTTTATTATTTTTAAAATTTCAGAATATAGAGTGTTAATTTTTGTAAACACTCGCTCCTGAAAAAATTTCTTCTTTCCCTCTATTCATGGACGCTTTGGTTCACTAGTTTCAGCTTTATTTGGAAATCTTTTTCCCGACCCTGACAATGGTTCTATTGAATTTGTTCTTTTTGCATCTCCTTGCTGTTGCGATACTATCCTTGGACATTGCCCCTGTATGTCTTGCGGTCTTGCACATGTCTTGATTATTTTTCTAAGGTGCCCTTCAGTTTTCGGGTTGATATTATGAATATCAACAAAGAGCTGACTTTTTCGTTCAGCTATTCCCCACTTGTAGTTGTTAATGGCAGCATCTGGCTCAACATTTCCAATTGCTTAGCAGATTGCATGCCACCGGGCTGTATAGTCACGAATTGATTCTTCTGGCCATGAAGCGGGAGAATATAATCTATCCAATCTCGAGTCTACGGGCCTGTTGTACATATATGCTTCCAAAAAAATTCGAATCAGCTGCGCATACGAATGAATAGAACTTTCTTGCAATTTATCATACCATGCCAGTGCCAGTCCCTTCAAACTTGATGGAAAACATCGACATATTACAGCATCATTTTGCTCCTTTCGCACCACGATTCGGTTGTAGTATTTCAAATGCGGGGTCGGATCCCTGGTTCCATCATAGCATTCAAAAACTGGAACGTTGCATTCTCGGGGAATTGGTGCAAATGCTAAGTGTGGTGCCAATGGTGTTCGCCTAGCTTCCTTTAACACTTCCTCTATTCGCCCACCTTCTTTATTCTTTAGGTTTCTTATTTCTTCCCGCATTTGCTCCATATCTTCAAAGCATTTTTGTCATGATCATGTTGTGGTCATGGGTTTGCCCGATTCATGCTTTCTTGTCCAGGTTGATGTGATGTGGATCTCAGTATCATTCTTTGATCTCGATTACTTCTTTCTCTTCTGCTTTCGAATCTACTGGAACTTACTTCTTGTCCCCGTAATCTGGTGGCAGCTGGCTCCGCATTTTGCTGGATCGTTTCTTTCAACGTTTGATTTTCTTTAGTTAATCGTGCGATTTGTTCGGCACAAACTCGTTGCTCTTTGCGCACCTTACTCATATCCTCCATTAAATTTTGTGGATGATCAATAGTATTCTGGGTATTATCCGGTGATGGAGAACGATTATGTTCATAATTGTTTTGATTATTCTCCTGAAGTGAAGAATATCCCTCTGAATTGCTTTGCTGACTCCCTGGGTTATTTACTATCTCCCTTTGTTGAAGAATTCCTCTTGTGTAACTCTCTTGATTTCGTGAATTTTCCGCTTATGACATATTTTCTACCTTGTTTGATTTTCTTTCGTAATGTTTGGTTTTCTTCAAATACCAATCCTCTGCTGCTTTTGAGAATTCCTTTGATAGTTTTCTATAAAAATTATATGATTTCAAAAAAAATATTTATAGAAACATAAGTAATTCAGACCATTTCAAATGAATATATACTTCATAAGCTGAATAAATCTTTCATTTTCCTTTAATGTGTACAAATTCATACAAAAAAGGGGGTAACAAGAAATTCTAAAGTTCAAAATTTTCTTACTTATTAACGCTTTTTGCATGAATCAAAGATTTTGTATAATACAATAGATGCTTTGAAATGAAACAGAGAATAAAATTGTAGCGACCATTGCATGATCGACAACAACCAAAATTTAACTTGTCGAGAAATGACATTTTAAATGGTAAAATGATACAATAGATGCTTTAAAATGATATAGAGAACAAAATTGTAGCGACCATTACATGATCGACAACAACCAAAATATATCTTGTCGAGAAATGACATTTTAAATGGCAAAATGATACAATAGATGCTTTAAAATGATACAGAGAGTAAAACTATAGCGACCATTACATGATCGACAACAACCAAAATTTATCTTGTCGAGAAATGACATTTTAAATGGTAAAATGATACAATAGATGCTTTGAAATGATACAGAGAATAAAATTGTAATACAGGGAATGAAATCAAAATTGTGATTCAAAGTAGGATAAATCCTTTACACGTCCTTGTTTCTAGCGCCAAATTGTGACGACCATTTTTGGTGGTCAATCACGACCAAATGCTTAAGTTGATTTTAAAAATGACAATATTCCAAGTGAAATTGATACAAAAAGATTATAATACAGGGAATCATCACTCAAATATAAATAAAAAACAACTCAATATATAATGTGGTTCAGCTAATAAGCCTACATCCACAGGAAAATTCAGTTTGTTATTTATCATCACATATTTTGTACACATGGTCATATAAAGAATTAAGATAATTTAGTTCAATAGAGTTTTTAACCTCGCCTTAGCTTTTTCCCCTTCTTGAATTTCCTTCAGAGTCTTCTCTCTCTATTTTTTGTTATCCCCTTCTTTCTATTTTGGGGTTGGTATTTATAGTAAAATATGATGGGTCCCTCTTCCTCACTCCATCTTATCTTTAATCAGCTTGATCTTATCTTTGTCTTTGGACGCAGCTCATCTTATTCCATTAGTAATGCTTCTTACTAGTTCCGCTTGCTGATGCGCAGCTTCCCTTTGGATTGAATATTTATTGGTCCTTTGTCTTTATTATGTGGAGGTTGGCATGTGTGACGTGTGGAACTTGACGTGGAGCATATTTACTCTTGCATGATTAAAATTTATAGCGCGTGCGTAGCAGGACGCAGATGCCTATGGGGCGCAAGAGATGGCCAGATGATTGTGGGGCGCAAGAGATGCCCAGATGATTGTGGGGCGCAAGAGATAACCAGAGCGCAGATGATTGTCTTGGCTATTGATGATAATTTTTCTTGTGTACTTTCCACGTATCTTGTATGCATTAATTTAGTCTGACTTTCTGCTCCCGATGTATAATAAATGTTTTATAGCTGTCTTTCTTTATTATTTATTTTGTTCTTGTACTTCTCGATGTAACATAATATGATACTTTTTTCTTATGATGTGAACACATGAAACTGATAAATTTATATCCTTATAATTATATATTAACAACTTTTGAGAAATATTTTGATCTTTGATTGTATCTCTATTGTATGTACTCATCTTGTTTGGAGTTGGATTAATACGACTTTGATAATGACGTGGGATGAAAAATGCATCCATACGTGGTCTTCCGAATGTTCACACCTCAATCTCTCTACTGTTAGTTAATTCGTTAACCTTGTGAATTTTGTATGTTTTTTTTACATACCAATATTTTTTATGTATACCATGTGACAGTATGTTATTTTATTATTATTTATTATTAATTATGGATTTTATATATTATCTTCAGGGTCGCCCTGAGATTTTGCTGCCTCAAGGCAAAATTTCAAATGTTGCCCTGTCATGTTTTAATTTAGATTGGTTGCATGGTCATTGTACTGTCATATAATTGAAAATTTGTAATAACAATTAAATCTCTAGTAACATGAAGTCAATATACGTTGAATAATCACATAATTGGTTCCAAATAAAATATATTATCAATTAAATCAAATCAGAGACAGTTAACAATTGAAGTCATGAAAAGAAAAGAGGCTCAGATATATTCACTACAAAAGGTTCGAAATGACGCGCAAGTTATTGAAAGGTGGGGTGTTCAGTTAACAGAGTTCAGAAGAACAAAAATATCTGAACTAGTGTCATTGCCTAAGTTCATGGATGACAAGGACAAAGTGTCGTTACTAGTGGACATAATTCTGAAATGAATCTTGAGTTGTATGTACTCAAGTGGAAAGAACAATTAGGTCCATAGACTCTATAATTTCAAGCACATCTAAATAATGTTTCTAATTTATGATTGCATGTAAACATTTTATGATGTTTGATAAGCTTGCTTTCCGATGCTGAATGTTGATCAAGTTTTCCACTGAGGTCATTTGTATAGGCTAAGAGATTTTGTTCCACATAGAGTCAAGGAGAACTGTAAGATTGTGCACAAACTAAATTAAAAGAGATAGAAGATGAACTCATAACAAATCTTAAAATTAAACGAAACAGGTAGAGGTTTATGTTGTTTCAGTGCTCTTTATATTATCCAACTGGATTGAAATCTCAAATTGTAATTATCATTTTTGCTAGATGATGAACATCAACAATACATCCAACAAAGTCAATGCTTTGTTTATAGTTGCTTCAGTTTCGTCAGTAGTACAAGTAAAGCTAATGAGTTATATTTCTTGATCTTTTGTTATACTCACATAAAACCTCATTGCATAAATACACATAATAAATGGATGGAACATGTACCTGTTTTCATTGTTGAAATATCTCCCAAGAATCTTCGAAGTTCCTTGACACCAGTGAATCAGGTTCAAAGAGAAACCTGTGGATTTTCGATCAATAGGGATCCAATATAACAAGGCTGAAAATTGTATAAGTCAAAAAGTTGCATATTCTGGCTGCACAATCATTTTGTAAGCACTTTAGTACATTCTTAATACACAGTTTCCAATTCATAATAATCAACTATTCAAAGATGACTCTTCTCACTTTTTTAGCTGCAAAATCACTAAATACAGTTTTATAATTAACTTTCATAACTATATCTCTTTCAATTGCTAACATAGTGTTCTAGTTAATCTCTCTTGCCACATAGTTGACCATAGATATGATAAGATCAGCTTTAGTTTAGAAAAACTTCTTTCCGCTGAGGTAACCGTAACTGGAATCGTAAGCATATCCTATAAGCAATCCATGTATTTGGGTACAACCATTTATTTTTAGTAAAAATTGTAAACATTCTCAACTGTTAGTTGATTCCTCATCAAAAACTTATCAAAAAAACATGCAAGACATTTAATACAGTATATTTTAATTTCTTATCTTTTTTCTTTCTATTTTGACACCCAAAAGCTTGCTTTACCCATATCTACAATAAATCAAAAACCAGTAAACAACAAACAATGAAATTCCAAAGATTAATTGAAGTTTTTGATTAAATTAGATATTTGAAAGAAAAGAAACACAAAATCAGTAAACAACAAACATTAGAAAACTTAAATTTGTTGGGGATTTGAAGTTTTTGCCCAAAAAATTTTGCCTTGAAAATTCAATTGAAAACTTGAAAACTCATAAAAAAGGAATCAACCATAATTTTTACCCAAACATTAGTATAAACCATAAATTATGTATCAATAATTTGACTAACTATCAATTGAAAGGGGTTGTGATTCTGATTGATTCACAACAACAAATAAACTAGAGGACCGCTGCCATGGTGGCAGGGCCGACCAAGAAGAAAGACATGACCAAACACAAAAACGTAATACCAAATGATCCTTAGTCGATGTTCTTGTTTGAAAACTCGACCAAAAAAATACCAAAATCAAGCCAAAACTAACCCACGATACCATCAAATTCAACTCATTCTTCCTTGTCTTCATTGTACTCTAAAAACATCCATCAATCTCCTCAAATCAACACATCACTTCCTTTTCTTAACTGGTTAAAAACTCACCAAACTCAGGTGGTTCAGGAATATTTTCAAACAGTTGTTGTGCGTCTAGCTCACTGGTGAGAGTTGTATACTGGCTATACTTTGGAAGCTACCCAAATAACTTCTTCTCTATAGAACACGAATTTGGATGTAACCTGTTTGGGCAGATATTCTCATCAACCCAAAACAACCAAAATCATCAACAAATTTATCAAAAGATATAGAAGAAATTCTACACAATGATTTAACGTGGTTCGGCTTTGAATAGCCTACATCCACGGGTACTGAAATTGAAAGGTTCTTATTCATGAGTTTGAGGTTACAAATCAGAAAACTCCATTGGAGCTATGGTGTTTACAAAGATCAGTTTTTTCTGTCTCCCAGCAGCCGAAGTCCCCCCCTCCCGTTCTTCCTCCTTTTCTTTTAATGGAAAGTGAGCCAGCTTCAAGTGATGTGGCATGTGTTTCTAATACGTGGCGTCTTCAAGTCATCCCACCTGTCGACTCTATCTCTTTCAGATACCTCCACGTGGCATCTCCCTATCCGTCCATCTGTTGACCTTATCTTCTTATCCAGCGGAAATGACCGGATCGGGACAGGACAGATCGGGCACCAGCTGGAACGGGACCGAGACGTGATGATGACGTCACTTCGGAACCGGGACCGGGACGTGATGACGTCACTTCGGGACCGAGACGTGGTGATGACGTCACTTCGGGACCGGGACGTGGTGATGACGTCACATCGGGATCGGGACGCGGTGATGACGTCACTTCGGGTTCGGGACGTGGTGATAACGTCACATCGGGATCGGGAAAGTGGTGATGACGTCACTTCGGGTTCGGGACGTGGTGATGACGTCACATCGGGATCGGGACGTGGTGATGACGTCACTTCGGGTTCGGGACGTGGTGATGACTTTGCTTCGGGCGAACATCATTTTGTCCCCAACAACTTGCCCCCTTTTCTTGAGAGTTGTTTGAAGAAAAACTCTTTAGAAAACGACTTCTCATCTCGCCCGAACCATAATGTGGTGGTTGATGTTGCTTGTGCTTTTTCATTTTATGTTGTATTTTTGTCCCTGCAAAATAAAATTTTGTATACATATACTGATCGTTAGTTTTTTACCGCAAGATTCCTTTGAACCCTGGGTTGGAATTTTTTGCAATGAAGCACCTCCTTCCACGGAGTTATGACATTCAGGATGACATTCGAGATCCACACATACGAAACAAACCCGAGCCAGGGGTAAGATACAGGGTTGGTCTCGAACGTACCCTTCTTGTTTGTATTACAATTGTGTCGCCAATCGTAGGCGCTTTCCAGAATAAGGTATTCCTGGAGTATTTTGTATCAAGACTCTTTCATGGGTACTGCGACCCAATAGTCTTATCATGTCTCCTAGCCACGGAGCTCGGTAGGAACACACGCTTAATTTATCTCGGGCATGGAGTAAATTATGTGTGGTCCATCATTTTATTAAGACTCTTACATGGGTCCCCTCTTTGGGGATGGACCCATTAGCCTTATTTCAAGACTCTTACATGAGTTCCCTCGTTGGGGATGCACCCACTAGTCTTTTCTTGTCTCCTGAACGGAGAAATATCGGTAAGAAATATACCTGAAATGTATATGAGAAGTATACTCGAGAATCATCCGGATATTTCTCATTTCTCATTTCTTATTTAAGACACATCCCATATTCTTCTATATACATGAGAAACATATATAAAAAGAAAATATGAAATATATTTTAAATAAGACATGAGGAATATCCAAACGAAATTTTATTCTGAAGTAATCGTTGTTTGAGAGATCAGAAGTATAAGAATGTAGAAGTATTCGCCCTTCGAAGAAATTCAGAATAAATTGAAGTATTTACTGAATATTCTTCGTGAAGTATGAGCCATTTGAAGTATCTATCAATTGTTGCCTTATGTTAAGAAGTACAAGGCATATAACTGGCGAATAATATTATTTATTTAGCGTTAAATAATTATTGAAATGAAATACCTAATTGATGTGTTGTATTTAGCTCATTTCATAGCTAAAAATTTGGTTTCTTTATAGCATGCCCCCCAGTGCATCAATATTGCATGGCTGCTGCATCTCTAAAGTGTCCTTCATAGGTATCTTCACACTTCATAAAAATTTCTTAAACATTTCATAATATTAAATGGGTACAAGCTAAAAATGATTTTCATGCTTTTAATTGCATATCACAGTTAAATCTAATCAAACAAATTAGAAATTGTTCAGACTAAAAATACATCATATTAAATCAATAGGTTTCTATCATAGATGGTTATGTGATTGATTATCAAGGTGCATGATATCAAATGCGATTCCGATACTATTGAAATCATTTGATCAATTCATATTGTATGACAGTTTGAGAATTATTTTTAAATTTAAAATTGCTACTTCAAATACGCAATGAATATTATGAACTTTATAATCGAAAATTAAAAAAGATAATGCAAATTTATCTTTTTCGAAATGCTTGTGGATCGGTATACGTCTTTTCTTATCTATTGAAGCTGTGATAATAATTATCTAGCTGTAACAATTTAATTTAATTTATTATAATAAGAAATATTATTATTATTATTATTATTATTATTATAATTTTTTATTTTTTAAAGCAAGTTAATAAAGAAAATTTTATCTATTAATAATGAATGCTGCAAACAAAATTATAAGCAAAAAGATTTGAATTAAGCTAGTTGGTCTGGCTCAATTGAGCTGAATCAAACTCAGTGAGTCGACTCACTGGGAAGAAAATTTGACAGAGTCTTATCTGTTTTCTGAGTATTCCAGCCTAGTTCAGGCTATTTCAATCATTTCTGCCCTGCAATTCAAGCATTCATTCTATGACAAGAACATATCAAGTTCATGCCACAATTTAGCCATTCCATGGCAGGAAGAAACATCACACGTAGCTTAAAGAGATCAAATTTTACAAGTTTTAAGAATTCAAAACATGCAACCAAGCTTAGTTGGATTGAGCTAAGACAGAAATGGGCTATCTACAAATTGTTTTGAAGTCACAATCAAATAATCAAATAATCAATAAGAAACATCACACAGGTGACAGACTCTAGCAGCGGGTTTAAAAATAATGTTATTCTCTATCAAAATGTCGAAACCGGACATTTATGGTTAACTGCCAACTAACCTGAATAGGTTTAGCCTAATGTTGCAGCAATTTAAGATCATACATATACAGTCACATTCATGCTATCTTCAAGTTAACTTAAACATCATTCAATCTTAACATAATCCAATTATTTGAAATGAAACCAACTGGTGTAAAAGACCAACTAGGTATGATGATGTGATTCGAATAATTGAAAACTTTTAATAATTGATACTTAGTTCGCTGAGAGAGCGAGTTGCGGGCGTATTGAATGGCCTCTTTGCTACAGATGGATCATTTGATCGTTTCGGCTCCTCTTGGTGCTTGCATTACGACTGTAAAAGAAACTTGTTGTGAAAATTGCAACATCCGTTTGCGTAAAGAACTGTCTTCAAGCACGAATCATTTCCATCAGTTGTTGTACAAACTATACTGTCCTTGTATTCAGATCTAATTTTGAGATTTAAATATCTATCCTGCAACAAAGCTGAAATGTATTTATGTTATTCAAGTATAAGTTATAGCAAGAGTTCAAGAGTTTCAGTTCAGGGAATTTAATTAGGGAAATTCATCTCATAAAATCCAGCATGAGCATTTCAGCTCAGATAGATGGCATATATGGGTTATAGATCCTTCACTTTTCTTTGTGAGCTATAGGGTCAGAAATTAAGCTACATTATTTCAATGAAGAGCATAGTAAATATAGAACATGAATTGCTAAGATGAGATGTAAATGCTTATCCATCTCAATCTATTTATGCATTACAATAGTTCTCAATGGATAAATGAAAGATATATTTATCATTCCGTGGACAGATGATGTTCAAGTTGATGAGGTATAATATTAGATGTCACTAAGTTACAGTCAGAAACAATAAATCATAATCAACCTGATCAACTAAAGTTCAACTGATTCTTTAGAAATTGGAATCAAGGTACCAGAACAGATAGCAATTGGGGGAATTTTAACATCCAACTCATAGCTAGAGATTCAAAGATAAATCATAATTTTTTACTTGCAAGTAGCCGGCTAAACAGATTAATATTCACATCTTAATGGGTACAGGTCAAAGATGGTTTACAAGATTTTAATCATATACAACAGTTAAACATAGTCAGAAAAGCTGAAGATTATACAGGCTGAGATAATTTAAACTATGAGTCCATATGCTCCTAGATGTAATGAGGCATTCAGTTCATGCTCAACATGTTGTTAATAGTGAAGCCATATCATGCTTCAATCATTCAAAGGTACCAGTTAAAGATCATTATTTGGTTTAAGTTGTTACTTAGGATATGTAACAGATATTGCAATCAAAAAATTGAAGAAAATGATGAAAACTTATCTCTTCTGAGTTTAAATTAAAATGCATAAGGAGTACTTATCACAACGCAAGTGATGCTCCGTAAGCTTCAAGCCCTCAGCATCAATCCAATCCCCAGAGCAAGTTCCCTGAAGCATTGTTGAACGTTTCTTTGAATTTTTGCGCTACACTCGAGAAATAAGCATCCCATTTCTTGTGCAAAGGCAAAGCCCTCTTCTATATTCACATCTCTTTTTAGGGATAATTTAACATGCCCGAGTCTACCCAGATTATCTTCTAATAGGAATGATCTTGATGATATTACAATCTGTTTCACTAAAGTTCTGTCTAAAAAGAGCTCTGTATGCAATACTGGTGCTAGAGAGAAAACTGAAACTGATAGATGTTGCCGAGAAAAGAGTTAGGTTTTGATTCACTCATTCTGAATTTCACGCATTCAAACTTACAAAGGCATTTATAAGCATTCTGAATTTCACCCCCTGGCATCCGCAGAAGCATCAATACACAGTTAGTAATACTTCTATTCATACCCATTCTGAACTTTCCGTTGTATCCAGCCATTAAATTCAAATACAAGGCGATGCGCAGTTTGGTGCTGATAAGGTGGAATAGGGTGGAGAGTTTGATGCTGTTGTTGTTAGTGGTATAGCTCAATACAGAACTGGCGGTGGTGCGGATGTAAGGAATTGCGGACTGGCGATGTTGCTAATTGTCGGAACTGATGAGTGGAGATGTTGTGATATTATACAACTCTGAATATTCTTCTGATCTTCTCCATTGTTAAGAATAACATGAGTGGATGTTGAAGCACATCTTTAGGATGCTGCTCAAGTATCTCATAACAATAGTAACACATGTATTTTCCCATGCTCCTTTATTATCAGTACGTAGACATTTAATCATCTTCCCCAACTCTTTTTATACTTGCATCTTGAACTTGACAAAGATTCTTCTTTAAACTCAAAAATATGATAAACATCTTTCGAGGAAACACCATCGGAAGTAGAATCATCCTTAACAGTCAAGCGATCTTCTTTTACTATGGATGTAGTATGTAACAACTGGTGAAGAAAACATGAATTTAGCTCCTTAAAGCCGCTTAAATTCTCATTATGCAAGTAAGCTGAAATGGAAGGTTGGTTTTTCATATTTCCCCTGCAACCCAATCTTCTAATCCTTGTCAAACATTCCCCAGCACCATGGTCCAACTGTCGGAAATGTTAATTCATGCATTTGAACTTGAATCTTCCAAAACTTGTCATTTAAACATTTTCACAAACTCCTCGCGTGCATTATGTTGTTGATTTCACCATGAAAATGTTGGTGATTTGAAATACTATTCAATCTTCTTTCCTGCATTCATTCACTCATTCAAGACAAACCAATCATTTAAATCATCCGCAAAATCATAGAAATCGCAGCAATTAATTCATATAAAAGAGCTAAATCAAAGTAGTGAGAAAAATTTCCAAATCTATTTGAAATTTTAATACTTAGAGTTTTTGAAATTCAAATGGATGGGTTTGTAAAACATGATTTGGTTGTTGTAAATCTGTAAGGAATACTAATTTTGAGATGAAATTTCAGAAGAGACTTTTCTAACACGTTTAAAATCAAATGTTTCAAATCGAAAATTTGAGAAGATGATTTCTCAAGGCTTTGTTTTAAAACTTTCAAATTCAGGTATTAAGAAAGAGTCAAATAAGTAAAATGGAGATTTCAATTTTCTCAAATTAGTCGTTGATGAAGTCTGCCTCCGATTTTGCTTTGATTGGTGTCAGTAAAACTGCCCCCAATCTTTTGGTTTCTTCATCTGTAAAATTAAATGGAGAATGGTGATGTTCATGAGTCATCGTCCTAAACTGGCTTGATGCATTTTGAAGAATTAGGAGCTTCAAACAACCATGAATAACCAAAGTAAATTTTTCCTCTTCTAATATTCTCGGACAATCAACTAGATACCCCTTTGTGCTGTAAATTCCTTTCCTCAAACACTTTGTGCTCGCCTCTTTGTATTGAGAAAAATATGCTTGGGATGCTATAAGTTCACGCTTGCACAGCTTCTCTTTGACCTTGAATTTTTGAAGCTCTTGTGCAGCTCTATTTCTTCATGATGGAAGTGAGAATTTGAGGATCAATTACAAGGATAAATAAGCAACAAACCCGCTGCTAAAAACTTTAACAAGAAACTAATTAGTGAACACACATAAATTGATCAATGGATATACGATTTAGAATTTTAAAAATTCGTTAAATGGGTTTCTAAAACAAAGATAGGTAATAGTTAATCTGAAATTAAAATTGGGTTTGAATGGAAGTTTTTAGAGAAATTCCCAAATCAATTTAGAATTTTAGGGCTTAAAGTTTTTTTAAAAAAACCAATTAGATGGGTTTGTAATACATGAGTTGCATGTTTCGAATCTGTAATCAAAACGTATTTTGAGATAAAAATTCCAAAATAAGTTTCCTAACAAGTTTTAAAATCAAAGTTTCAAAACAAAAATTACAAGCTGAAAGTTGGAGAAGAAGATTTCCGACAACTTTGTTTTAAAATTCCAAGTCTAAGATTAAGAATAAAACAAAGAACCCAGAAGAGAGTTTCTTCTTTTCACTGTTGGTGACGTTTCCATCTGACTTCCTCCTTCCCCAATTCTCTGAAGCTTCAATCAATTTTATAGATCAGGTAGGACGAATCCTTTAACTCGTTCCCTGTTTCTAGCGCCAAATTGTTTGGGCAGAAATTCTCATCAACCCAAAACAACCAAAATCATCAACAAAATTATCAAAAGAAATAGAAGAAATTGTACACAATGATTTAACGTAGTTCGGCTTTGAATAGCCTACATCCACGGGTACTGAAATTGAAAGGTTCTTATTCATGAGTTTGAGGTTACAAATCAGAAAACTCCATTGGAGCTATGGTGTTTACAAAGATCAGTTTTTTCTGTCTCCCAGCAGCCGAAGTCCCCCCCTCCCGTTCTTCCTCCTTTTCTTTTAACGGAAAGTGAGCCAGCTTCAAGTGATGTGGCATGTGTTTCTAATACGTGGCATCTTCAAGTCATCCCACCTGTCGACTCTATCTCTTTCAGATACCTCCACGTGGCATCTCCCTATCCGTCCATCTGTTGACCTTATCTTCTTATCCAGCGGAAATGACCGGATCGGGACAGCATGTTCGGGACAGGATGGATCGGGACAGGACAGATCGGGCACCAGCTGGAACGGGACCTGGACGTGATGATGACGTCACTTCGGGATCGGGACGTGGTGATGATGTCGATCGGGACGTGGTGATGACGTCACTTCGGGTTCGGGACGTGGTGATGACGTCACATCGGGAACGGGACGCGGTGATGACGTCACTTCGGGTTCGGGACGTGGTGATGACGTCACATCGGGATCGGGATGTGGTGATGACGTCACTTCGGGTTCGGGACGTGGTGATGACGTCGCTTCGGGCGAACATCATTTTGTCCCCAACATAACCCATGTTTTAATTCATTCCATCCAATCATTCAACATCCATTAGTTTCTGGCTAAAACCCTAATTCTTCTTCACGACAACATCGATGGTTTTTCTTCCCTGTTCTGGCTAAAATCAGATCCATGTTTCTAAAAATTTTAGGTAGTAATTCACACTTCTTTTATATTCCTTCTCAAATTCTTAAACAAGAAAAGAAACATAGCTCTCTTCACGGCATTTCAACCCAATTCTTGAAGTAATACAAACCTATTTCTAGTTGCTCAACCCGTTTTCTCTTCTTCTGCGTCTTCGAAACTTGTTTGAAACTTCTACAATTCAAATACAAATTCCTAATTCCACTCAATATTAGAAGCCTCTTAACCCTCTTTGACTATTGCTTTAAACTCGAATTCAAAACCAAATCAATTCATACCAAAACAAAATAAGAAGAATCAAAATCAGAAGATAGGAAGAAGACAATAATTAAAAAAAAATCCTTCTTTTTCTCAAATGAATGAAGAAATCGATCGATTTAATGAAATTTTTTAAGAAGTTTGAACTGGTAGTCTTTGTGTTTGATTGTAGTCGATCGAAATTGGTGAACAATTTGATTGATTATATCAATTTGTCTCTCAATTTCATTAAATTGTAAATTCAAAAAAATCAATTTTGATTGTCTTGAACAAAATCTATGACGGACATGGTGCATTTTTCCCATCACATAGAAGGCCTCCCGTTGGGTCATCCAACGAGAGAAGAAGAAAGGAAAGGTTACTCTTTATTACTGAGTTAGAGAGAAAACAAAAAAGATATATATTTTTTAATGAATAAAATTTTGGGAATATCCGTTAAATTGTTGCCTTAACTTCCATGCTGCCTCAATACAAAGTCTTGGTAACCTTGCCTCAGGGCCGGTCCTGATTATCTTTTAGATGATATGTGTTTTACATGATCAATTGATCATTGTAATCGATTTAATTCTTCTTAAATACTTATTTGACATTATCGTTTTGTCTTGGACAGTAATGAGAATCATGGTACATTTTTCGGCAATGGACTTTGTATTTTCACAACACTGATTACGAGAACACGGAAATGGTTAATCTTGGAGTTTTCTCGGTGCAATTAAAATCCGATAATTAATCCTAAAAATACTATATATATGAGATAGGGGTGATCAATTATGGGGAGTTTTACTTTCTTTTATTTTCTATTTTTTCTTTTAATTGAGACATCAAAAAAAAATATTCATCAAAAAATGGTTTACAGTTTCTATTCCTCTAACAAAACTATAATCACCAAAAATTGATGTTATTTCCGATTTAATAGTCTTTACAACAATGAATCATATGAATGGTTAAACAACCTACGAACAATAAAGTTTGTATCTTTGTCCATTGGAAAATGATAAATGTGATTGATATGTCTTCCTTAATTACAAGATTCCATTACAATTCAATATGGTTTTATATATAAATAATAAATCGTTGGTTTCTATTTCTTCAAGAAAGCATTCATCAACCACATAATGGATTTTTTCTAAAACCAATAACAAAAACTATTTTTTTATTTTCTTAAAAATAATCATATAAACTAATTGAAAAAAAATGGTTTTCTCTATCGATCCTAAAAGGATGAGATATTGTTATTATGGTATTCATAAATTGCATTGTGAACACCAATAAAACGAGGTATTGTTGCATTCTTGAGGGATATTGAGCAAGTTTTTATTTTCTCATGATACTAATCTCCAAAATTGGAACCGTTCCACTTGTAGTTGGAATTTGGTAGGATACTAAAGGTTTATGGGTGCCCACACGACTTGTTAGCATATATCATTAGTCCTTGTAATGACTAAATATATGTTGAAATTGATTTCTTTTGATAAAGAAAGTGTCCATAATTTTATTCTAAATCGTTATCTCGTTGGCCATAGAGATCACAGAATCATCGGAGATTTATTTGTATATTTTATTTGCTTTTGGCTTTAACTAATGAATTTATATGTTTTTGGCTTTAACCAATGGAATTTTTGTTTTCCAAATGTTATCCATGGTTAATAATAAATATGTATGTCTAGAAGACTACAATTCTTTTTATGTTGAAATACATAAGTTTTAGGTCTTTTGAAGTCAGTGTTGGTGGTACAACCTAGAGTAGTTAAAATGCACGAATTATTATGAGTATGTCCTCGAATTAATCGGATAATACTCTAGGAAACTTGTTTTCGTATATGAGATGAAAATATTTCCACCATAATCAGGGGGAGACTATACATTACTAGATGTTGGTGTTCATTAACATAAAAGTTATATCAGTTTCTCTTCCATCATTATCAACTCGATAAAGGCTTCAAATATATGATTGACACAAAATGTATCATCTTATAAAAAGTTTTTTCCTCTTGAAAAGGCAGATCCAGTCACATCTAGCAAATAGCTAGGTAGCTTTCTATAAGAGACTACAGGTAGTGCTCCAATTGAGACTACCAAAACACAATTCACATTCTCAAAATTATTATCTCTTTGCTTGATGGTGATGAGATTATAACGTTTATGGGCACTGGTACCAGTAAATTTTTCAAAGTGTGCATACACTAGAGAATTGTGTGGGATCATAGTAAACTAATGATTGTTAATATTTATTTATAGTAGCTACTAAAATAAATGATGATGGTTGTGAACCCCTCTGCAGAGGAATATCGACAAATGTGATTGGCTGGCATAAAATCCAAATTAGATTGAATTAATCTATTGGTTGACGTAATTTTGGATCTAAGATATAACACCTTAAAATTGCCAAGCCTATTAATTACAAATTGGTGTAGTCATAATGTGTTCTACGAGAAATATAATCGTTCTAAAATGATTTGTAGGTTTTATACTCAGAATCTATAATTGATTCAATAGTGTTTTGTTCTCCATGTATGATGCATTTGGCGTGGTAGTCATTCACACATTAAATATGGTCGAAGAATATATTCGAATTTGTAATCCTTGGAGGATTCAAATTATATTCAGGCAGCCACCTGACTCGATTATATCATGTTTAACAATCCTTTAATTAAGTGTTTCTAAAAATCTTTACAAAGTACCAAAATCCGGATTAGTTGATGATATCAACTTTACAGGTCTCTTGAGGAGTCCTTAAAAACACAAAACCCATATTTTATCAGCATAAATACTATTGGTTTTCTTAAATATGCAGTTTAATATTATGCTTGCATAAAACTTATCTATCTATATGATATAGACTAGAGTTATGATTTGATGTTTGTTTTCTGTAATACTCAAATAGTTGAATTAGCATCCATAAATCGTCATTGTACTATTTTTCATTCGTTTCAGGTTATCTCCCATGCGGTTTTCCTGACAAGGTTTTAACGAGGCAACATTTTACTTATTTAATATATTCAAAATATTGAGATTGTGCTCTTTTTTCTTCGTCCATATTTTTTTTCCCATTGGGTTTTACTAGAAAGGTTTTAGTGAGGCAATTTAATTCAATATGGTGGTCATCCAAGGGGGAGTTATATCAATTTTGGTTATTTAGTAGATTCCCACCATTAACTAGGTCATTTTATTATACCAAATCAACATATCCACCTCTTAGGAATTTGGATGTTCTTCTGAACCACATAAGATTTAATCACAAATACGGTTTTTGTTCATATATGGTAATGTATTTGTATCTTAACACATTGTTGAAGAAACTATACCAACCATTTCTGCAAATCATATTCAAGAGCAATTTATGACACAAGTTCTCAATGTGCTAAAAAAAGACGTGGTCTCAGCAAGAGTATTTTTCGAAGATAAAACTACTCATGTAACACAAAAGAAGACTTCATCAACTAGAAAATTTCTTCATGAAAGCACAATAATCTTCTGCATTCAAGAAATTGGTTCATCGAAAATGGAAAGTCTCAACACAAAGATTTGCAAGCCAAAATTTGATTGAAGTACTCATCATGGAGAGCGCCGTCATCAAAGGTGCATTTACTGGACTTATCACATTGTACTTTTTTTCCTTCGTCAAGGTTTTGTCCCACTGGGTTTTCCTTGTCAATGTTTCAATGGGGCAACATATGCGTGGCCAACACTGTCTGTAATTGCAGGTTTTTCTCCTTTGAGTTCTCCTGGTATATTTATAATGACACAACCACAGTGGTCATCAGGGGGAGTGTTATAAACATAAAGTTTAATTACTAAGATACCCTTATATCTAAGATTTGGGTTTGCATATCTTGGGCACTAAGTCTTTTATCTATATAAATAGAAACTTAAAATCTTGTATTCTACACACATCTAATGAGAATTCTCTCTACTTTTCTCCCTCTCCGTTGTGTCTTCTTCTCCTTTTTCTCCGATTCACAATATTATCTTTGTTTATTTTTGTCATTTATCAATGACCCACAAAAAAAAGGTTTAATAAGACCTCCACCTAGGATAACCTTGACTCCTTGCATTGGAGATGCTCTTAGAGCTCTACTTTTATATCCGTTGATTTTTTTTATGGCTAGCCACTATTTGAGATCCAACATTTAAATATAGAGTTTTCTTAAAAAAAATTAGTAAGCCCAAAATTGTATTAAAACTAAATAGTTTTAGTTATAAAGATAATCAGAGAGTCAAAAAACTCAAAAAAAAATTAAATAACATCAATAAATATCAAAAACTAAATAATGAGTTAGCGTTTAGACCTCCACAACTTCACAACCGTAGTATTCATAGACCAACTCACACTGGCATTGTTGTGAAATACCTATGGAGGTTTCGATATATTCATGGTTGCCTCACAAATAAATGTAAATTAGACTCGGCATATTTTTTAAACATGAGACAGACATTGATAATAATCTAATATAATCTTAGTGAAGTTTCCATTAATTAGATAATATTGAGCATAAGAGGTCATGAAGACAAATCCCTCGTGTGGTTGTTATAATCTAAACAACATATACCTAAGTAATAGTTAAGACAAAACCGAACATAAGATATAATTAAAAGAGTAGAAGAGATCATTTTATTATCGTGAACTAGGTTACAACTTGTCCCATTTAGCTTGGAAGTTAGGGACTATATATATATACCATGAATCAACCTTATCCTAGTTTTAGGGTTGGTAGGGTTATAGGCCTCGATGTGGTTAGGTTAAGGTTAGATATAGTCGGGCAATTGCAATCTCTGTAGTCCAATCTAAAGGGAATCCAAACCTCTCTTAAAGATATGCTAAGTGGTTAGATTAAGCTTAGATATAGTCGGGTCGTGGCATAATCTCTATCGTCTAAATCCGTCAGAAATTCTCGGTCGCTTTTTGTCCTGGAAGCATATACCTATTTTTCTTTAGAATATAAATATATACATAGGAATCACAAAGACAAACCAATCATTATCTGGTGGTATACAAGGACCACTATTTTAAATTACAAGTAGTGTTTCCAGATTATTCTTATAAGAATAACAGATCGGGTATATACATATGGTATTTTGTATCCACATTATGTCCCTTATTTTCTTCACTTGACAATTTGGCAATATAGAGAGAAAATTAGCTATATGTTGACATGCCCCTTACTGGACTTGTCTTTGACTCGGTCTTCTTAAGACTCCATCAATGTTGTGTCTTAGCTCTTCACAGTGGTTTTTTCTAACTACTGTATTGAATTCGAAAAGGCTTGGTAGGGATATTTTGGTCCAATGTTTTTCACTTTATATACGAAAATATCCTATGAATCTTCACACTACTATTCGTTTAACGAGTTTTTTGAAGAAAGTTTCTCTGATTCGTTTTCGCCTAATTCATCTGTGAAGCCTTTTGGTTTTAACTCTTCTTTTCTTCGATCTTCCATGGATGCTAGAACAATTTCTTATATTCTGAGTTTGTTTGATTTACTATGATTTGTTACATATTTTATTATCTTGTTATTTGTTGGTCTTTAGTTATTTTTTTATTTATCCTCCTCTTTTTACCCTTGGGTTCCCTTTTTTTTTGCTGTTGATATTTGAAAGTTGTTGATGGTGCTTTCTACGATGCAGGATAAGTAGGAACATTATTGATTTCAAAGAGGATTTTTATATCTTTTGAGTGGCTTTGGTAGTCGTCGTGGAAATGACGCTCCGCTCACGAAAATACGTACTTCCATCCTGACCAGCTAAATGCACCAGCTAACGTGGGCTGGTAGAAGTTGGGAAAATTGGAAATATATCCCGTATTTGAACTACCAATTAAGGGATATGTCTTATAACGGTAGAAATTAAGGGATATGTCCCAGCCGTCCGTCCATTTTTTCTGTTAAATATATTTTTTTGGACAATTATACCCTCCACACATAAAACATTTAATGGTTAAAGAGAGGGAAAATTGGAAATATATCCTGGATTTATGAAGTTGATCATGATGGTGATTGATTGATGGAAGCGGGAGTTGATGATGGTGTGAAACCAATTTAAATGTCAAGGGCATAACTGTCTAAAAATATGTATTTAACGGGAAAAAATGGACGGCTGGGACATATCCCTTAATTCTATCGTTATAAGACAGATTCCCAACTGATAATTCAAATCTGAAATATATTCCCAATTGCCCCGTAGAAGTTTTACGTTTGAATATTCGGATACACCACGGCTGATGCGTAAAAAACCATCGGGACTATACACATAGTCTGAATATTACCTTAGTCACTATAGGACAAGTTAAGGTCGGGTCTTCGATTTCTTTGTACGACTCGGGTGACCCTTTTGTGTATATTTCCCTTATAACACGAAAGGTTCAGCGGTTCCCGGTTTAGTACAGCGCCGGTTCTGGCGGTTGCTAAGTTTTTACGCGAAACAACCAAAGGTTGTGGCGAATGTGAAGTTTTTTAAGCGTCGAGCATTTCAAATCTACGTATAAAGATCGTGTGATTCCAAATAAATACAGCGTCGAGCCTGAGTTGCGGTCTATAAACAGGAAGTCTACACCTATTTTAGGTGTAAGAGAATAAATTCTGAAGTACACGTGGGTAAAAACTATTGGAGAAGTAACGAGCTATGATGAGACGAGAAACAATGGAACAAAGTCTTTTGAAAGCGTTTAATTGACAGCTACAAAGTCTTTAAAGTTTGATCCTGACAACATTAATGGATGACCGATACGTGAGTTGCGGGAAAGTAAGGCACACTGCACAAAACAGATAGCCTTGATGCCTGACCAACACGTAGGTAGTGGGAAACTAAAGTGCATTGATCAAGACATAAAGCTTTAATTGCTCGATTGACAACAGGTTACGGGAAAGCCTGACACAATAAAGAGTAATAATGAGTATCGATGTATGACTGACACGTATCGACTCTGCAAGTAGCGGAACGCAAATAGCTACGTGTCAAACATGCCATGATTCAAATAAGATCGCAACAGTCATTCCAATCCAAAACAATAACTTAACTACAAGACCGCAGAAGAAGTGTGGGATAATCCGTAAGAAACTACGGGAAACAGGCAGTACGCAGGCTAAGACTTGCGGAAGGAACGATCAGGCCTTGCGGGAATTGCAAATAGGCTTTGCGGAACTACATATCGCACCAAGAATGGATAAGAATAAATAGGTGGAAAGGTAGATTGGTGGGCTCCATCAATTTAGCTATAAATACCAAGCTCATTAACATGAGAAGGGGTTGGAAAATTTAAAGAGAAATTAGACTGAAGACATTGAAGTGATAGCAAAGAGCTTAGGTATGAAATTTATGTAATTGTTTATTTCATTTGATTCATGATTAACATAATTATGATTTATATGAAGTCATTTCATTGATATAGATTATTTATCTTCTCTTTTCTTCTGTATAGATGTAAATATGATCATATTAATGGATCCATTTATTTTACTTTTGGATGTAAATAGTTTTACTGATTGAATCACATAAATTCTTGCGTCATTTCATTTTACTTTGATTGTTTTTCATTTTCAAAATGTTATGATGAGGCGATTTTATGATAAGATAATGTACTTTATTGGATTTCATACACTTTTGGTTGTGATCCCAATGTCCCCAGATTTTTGGTAATCACAATTTGGCGCTAGAAACAGGGATTGAATAAAGAATTTATTCTACCTGACAAAATTTTTTTGTTAAAATTTTGAGTCGTTTTCTATTTGGAAATTTTTCTCTTTAAAATGCACTAATTTAGGTTCATATGAAAAAGTTGTATATATGATTTTATTCTAAACGAGTCAATTGATGAATATATAAATTTGGTCGTTATGATCATATTCTTTATTTTTACTAGTTTATACCTTATTTCTCGAATTCAAGAAATTTTCACCTAACAACATGTCATATTTATTAGGTAATTGATTTTTATGTTCAACTAAATTTCTGATACCTACAAAGATCAGTAAAATAAAATTCAGTGTTTGAGCTTGGTAGTAATATGTACCATTTGGTTTCAACCAAATTGCGTTGCAAATTTATTGAGAATGATAAAACCTTTTGAAACACATAATTTATTATCTGAGCTCTTTTAGAATACTGGACAAGAAATCCCTACAACAACACAAGTTTGAGTTAAGAAGAAATTATATCACCACAAAAGTATATACACAAATGAGGACAGTGTCACATAGAAGCGTGCAAGATCAAGATGTCAATTCAGGAAATCAGGATAGTAACGCTATAGGTGCTCCTCAACAGAGGGAAATAGCGAGAAGTTCACAAGAGCAAGAACCCAGTAATAACCATATAAATAATTCTGAAGGCCACTCAACTAGTCGTTCATCCCAAGAAAATTCTCAAAACAGTATGGATCGCCATTCAACAATTAATGGAAGAAATGGATGCGATGCGAAAGGATCAACGAGTTTGTATGGAAAAAATTGCACTTTTGACCAAAGAAAATCAAGCACTTAAGAAAATAGCCCAGCATGGTGCGGAACCATCTACAACTAGAACACAGGGGCAAGAAGTAAGCTCCAGCAGACCCGCAGGAAGAAGGATGAAAGTAAATAGAGATCAGAGAGTAATGGTGGTGCAACCCCTGCGCCAGCAGAATGAGTCAGACAGATACAATCTTGATGGATCAAGGTTGCAGAATGACAGGTGGCAAAAATGCTATGAGGACACGGAATTAATGCGAGAAGAAATAAAAAATTTGAAGAATAAAGAGGGTGGAAGATTAGAAGAAGTGTTAAAAGAAGCAAGACGGACACCATTGGCGCCACACCTGGCATATACATCAATACCGCATGAATGTAGTATTCCCCTTTTCGAATGCTACGACGGGACAAAATACCCAACGACTCATTTGAAATGTTATAATCGCACCATGAAACGTTGAGAAGAAGATGACGTTGTTATGTGCCGGGTTTTTTCTTCAAGTTTAAAAGGAATAGCTCTGGCGTGGTATGACAATTTACCATAAGGATCGATAAATTCTTACAACAGTTGACCCGCAAGTTCTTAGAAGCATATATGTACAATCGGCCCGCAGATGCAGGAATGGAAAAGTTGTACTCACTTGCCTCATCAACATAAGAAACCATACGAGATTATACAGATCGTTGGCAAACGATCTGCCAAGCAATTGGGGATGTAACCCCAGAAGTCGCAATCAATATTTATAAATGGGGAATAGCCAATCGGGAAAGCCAACTCTTTGTTGATATCCATAATACAAATCCAAAAAGCAAAGGAGATCTCAGAGATATCATTGAAAAATGTGCAAGATTGCAGGACATTCAGAGGCAACATCCGAGAATAATATCACAACAACAAGGGAATGCAAAAAGAACTAATTCTATACAGCCATCATCCGGATCCGGGAAGAGGTTTGCGGGAAAAATTCCAAATAATGAATCAAAGCGAACTAAGATGGATGAAAGAAGAAAATTTATCCAACAATTTGAGGAGCGAATTTTTACTAAACTCAATATTCCTTATTCTGAAATTTTAAATGCAATAAAAAACAGACCAGATTTTCAGTGGCCGCGGACAAAAGAACAACAACCAGAACATACATAGAATTCTAAGGAGTATTGTGAATACCATTGTTATCGGGGTCATTCCACAAACCGATGCAGGAATTTAATATTGCAAGTGCAAAGGTTGATCGATGCGGGGGAGTTAAAAGAATTCATTCAAACAAATGATCCACTACCAAGGTCTAATAAGGGAAAAGTTGTAAATATTCCCCAAAATAATCAAACTATAAACATGATCACATATTCTGAGTCAAATCAATCATCCTTGAGTGCAGCTATCAATGAGAAATTGCACAATAGAATCCGCAATCATGAAGTCTTCAAGGTTGCTGGAAGGGTTACTGAGTCATGGGAAGGATGGCGTCCACATTAACTTTTTCTCCAGATGAGGTTGATCAAGAGGTTGAAATGCACAACGATCCGTTGGTACTTACATTGCCTGTATCTGGATGGAACGTAAGGAAAATTCTTATGGATGTGGGCAGTTCACTTAATGTATTATTTTATGATACCTTTCGGAAGGTGGGACTAAAAGATGATCAGTTAACTCCTTCATGCTATACAATTTATGGGTTTAACGGATTAGCTTCAAAACCGAAGGGGGAAATTTTGCTTGATATTACGGTGGGTCCGGTAAGTATTTTGACAAAATTCAGTGTAGTGGAGGCTCCATCTCCGTACAATGCTATCATCGGTAGGCACTGGGTTCATCAGTTGAAAGAAGTAACTTCAACGTATCACCAGCACTTATGATTTCCAACACCGGTACTTTTTCGTTCGACCGAGCGGTATGAAGTTTCTTCATCGTGCTCTTTCTTTGGCTTGGTAGATGAGTTTTTTTCTTATTGTCTTCTTGCGTACTATAAGTGGCGCCTACGCATATTGAGCCGGGATGAAATACGTAAGCTGGCTACTTCTCCTTTGGCTAGGCTTCTTTAGGATGGGGACGAAATATCTGAACAAACTGGTAGTTTCTTGGTTCATATACCGATAAATAGATCAACAAGTTCTTATGTACGTTTTTTCGTGTGTGTCATGTTTTCTCTTTCTCTTACTTGTCTGGCTAACTTTCGTTGTTCCATGTAGAATTCCAAACATTCTTGAGTGCCTCTCAGCTGAGTCGAGATTATGGGTCGGTCCAAGTTGCAGACTTTGGTTTAGAGCTGATATATGTCTCATCAATCTCCTGAACTCGTGGGGCAAGGTTGACAAAACAAAAATTATTGGGATAAAAATTTGTTGGAATCTTGCAACAATGAACAACAACGTTAGATGTATCAGAATAATATATATAAAGAACTGAATTGAAAAACAACTCTACCACGGACAACTACGAGGGCAGAATCACAGGTTCAACAAGTTGTCCTTAACACATTAGTTCGCGGGTATACTCGAGAAGAGTAATGCTAAACCCCAACGTGCGAAGATGTATCCAGGATAAGACTGCCCGATATAGCTTGTATTAGCACAACACAAACTACCCACTCTTGAATTAATCAATCAAAAACATTTTTTTGGATCCCCTTTAAATCTGAAAACCGTTTTATATTTATAGAGAAAAGATTAGGGTTTTGGAAACCTTTAGGGTTTAGGATTTCTTTTAAAGTAATGGATGATGGATGATGTCTAATTCGTAGGCCCAATACATAGGTAGCCCATTACATAAGTTAGCCCACGTATTATTTGCCCACCCGATTCCACCCATAGTGGAATCCTTCTCTAGAATACCCAATTATGGGACTAAACTAAAGAGTTTCATTCACTCAAGGAAATGAGTGAGCATCCAAGACCAAAATTAATTTAGTTTAAAACTCATTTTCTCCAACAAAATTAACTTCCATCCAGAGTCGTCGGATATAAGTTCTTAAAAATACATCTGAACTACCAACCATAACTACGATTTGAAAGAAGTGATTCTCTGATGTATCCATCGTTTAAAAGTGTTGCTTCCACTATCTTCTCCATTTGTAGCTGTGTTTCAACAATCGATTGATATAGAGCAACACTCAAAAAAAAAAATCCAACAAATGAATTGACGGACAATTGAGGATCTTAATTTTGACCTTAATCATTAAACTTTTATTGAGATAAACCTTTTTATTTTTTATACATAATTACATGAAAGTGGGTGTTAACGACGCCACAATTGTTTCTAAATCTCCCTCAGCATCAGTGGATTGGGCTATTTCTTTATTGTTATTCAGATTTATAAAAAAAAAATGAAGTGAAACTTACAGGGCATCTGATTTTTTTCATGAATAAAAAAAACAAGAAAGAAAATCGTTTTAGATTTTGAACGTGTGGGATGAATTTATATGGATAGTATTTTGGACCGAGTTTAGTGAGTCAAGTATCATCTTTATTCTCCTTAATTCGTATATTACTTTTCCTTTGTAAAATTTATCACAATAAAAAACTTTAGATTTGATTTTGGGTCAAATTTGCTGATTGCGGTAGTAAAAAGAAATCTTCTCCGCGTGGATTATCATATCCCTATTGTTAATTAAATTTCAAACTATTTTATTTATACGGTGTTCGAGCACTTTTGATCTAGCAACATTATAACGAACCATTTTATATAGCTGTGACGGTATTTATAAATTTGATAAATAATTTCTTTTTTCAAATCAACTGCATTGGTTATATCTAGGTTATGATGCTCTTAAATCAAAAATGTTCCAATAATTCGCCCATGCAAGCAAAAAAAAAAATATTGTTTCAATCTAACGAATGGGATTTTCTATTTTCGACCTGCAAAAAAGAAAAGGGTTTTTTAATAAAATTTCCATGTGTGGAAATGAAATTAATAAAATGCCCAAGTTTTTTTGAATTAATTAAATGCCTAAACTTCGACCTTTTTCGTCTCGTTTTTTTTTTAAAGGCTAACGGCTGTTAGAGGACAGGTGGCACTTAATCGGCTATACCTAACGACATTCTAGCCCTTAAATCGTTTGGGTTGGCCCGATTTAGAACAATGAGTCAGTATAAACTCGACTCAGGACTCACAACACGTGTAATCATTAGCAACGGTCGGCTGCCAAGTATGACTATCTTAGGGGAAAAATCAACGGCCTAGATTTGACTCCCTTTTGTGACGGTCTTCTTCTTCTTCTCAAGTTATATATAAACCAATTATGAACCCTAAATTCTTCATCATCCAGAACATTAAAAAAGTTCAATTTCATACAACAACATGAGCAAAAGTGTGATATATTCTCCTAGAAGTAGTAATGATAGTAAAAACAGCAGCAGTAGCAAGGTTAAAGAGGAAAAACAAACAAATCTATTTTCAATTTATGATCAGGGAAGGCATGAATCAAAGGTTTGTCCTTGGTTGTATTCTAGGTGTAAGCATATACCTTGTAATGGTATAAGGCAATTACTTAGATCAACACAATGGAAACAAATGGAAAAATGTTCTTCAAGTGCTCGAATCCTACATGCACATACTTTGAATGGTTTTATTTAGCCAGTAATTCAGTCAAATGTGCTAAGATCAAGCTACCAGTTAAGATATGTTGATGTGCTTGTGGAGAAGTTGGTCACTCCTTCAACAACTGCTCACTGCATGACCTTCAGTGCTTCATAACTCACTGCCAATCAACAATGAATATGAAATTATGTAAGAATGAGCATAACTTCAACATAGCTTACCTAACCTACACAGATTGTGATGCATTTAAATGGGTGTCTGATCAAATACTCATTTCTGTAAAAAAACAGGGTTATGCATTCAAGTATCCATGTCAATGCTATATGAAAGGATCTTGAGAAAAATGTTATAATGTAATCTACAAAATATTTTAACTAATAAACTTCATTCATACTTTAACCATAAAACATTGTTTTGGCAGACATTTAAACAAGTTCAGATCCAAAATAGAAGTAGTTGAAACAAAATAAACCACTTTATGAAACAAAAGTAAAACAAGCACACACACACATTACTTCTTCTTTCCCTTAGCCTTTGTGACAGTAGCAATGTTTTGAGACACATATTCAATACCAGCAAAGGTCTGACTGAAAGTTTGTGTATTGCTAGGTCGTGCAGTTATTGATCTATGAGTGTTTGGTACTGGAGGTGGTTTTCCATGAGAGCTAGTTTTTGCAGAAGACTCACCAACATATGATGCTGCTTTCTTTTGTTTCTTTGCTTTACCCCCTGCAGTGCTGGTTTCATCTTGATTTGTGTTTGTGAAGGTGAAGCCTGGAGCATCACACTCAGTTCTTGGCCTATATCCAGTTGGATTCTTACCAACATCGCCATCAACACAAGTTTTCTTGTTGTGACCTTCATTGGATCCACACTTACCACACTTCCTTTTCTTTACCTCAACCTGAGGTTCATCATAAATTCTCATTCTCTTTGATCTAGGTATTCCATTTAATATGGTGGGTGCAAGATCTGATTGACCATGGGTGGCTGCAACAAGAAAAAAAAAAGAATAAAGAAGAGAAGAGATTAGATGAAACCCTAAAGTAGATAAATAAAGAATATTAAAAATTAAATGCACAACAACCTATTAAGTTTAGAATAGTACATTATTATAGTCAGCTATGTCCTCCAAAGGATAAAGATGTGGAGCATATGTTGTCCTATAATACTCCATTGAATAGTAAGGAGAGAAGTACCTGCTCAACCAAAGAAACAAATACTATTGTTAGTATTCAATGTTTGTTGGTATATAAATGCAAAATAAATACATAAATGTAAAAATAAAATACATAAATATATAAATAAAATATATAAATACAGAAAAAAAAACTTTCTCTTTCCAATTTGGTGAGATTTACTTTAATGCATACACAACATCTTGACAAGGGAATCCCCTAAACTTCCACTGCAAACAAGTGCACTTTTTCTGTAAAATATTCACAGTGAACATTTTTTTGGTGGATTTGTTCGTAACCAAATAGATCTCTCCAATCACACTTCCTTTAACCTGAAACTTTCCTACTAGTAAAAGCATTTTATTGATAAGTTCCTTAACCTTAGAAACCAAACTTCCATCTTCCCACTTAACACATTGCTGCCTCCTCTTATAGTACTTACTCATCACTAACTGACCATACATCATGCCAATACTAACTATAGGTTTGTCTCTTATTTCACAAGTCATAAAATTAAAAGATTCAAATAAATTGTTATTAAAATGCTCACAACAACTAAGGGGATCAAAAAAGGCCCTAGCCCAGTTATGATGGCCCTGGTTCATAAGATATTCACCATCTTTAGCATTTTCTTTGAATATATCATCCATGTGGGTCTACATTACCAACAAATAAATACTAATCATTCATCCAAAAGAGAAATTTTTACAAAATCATGCAAATAAAAAAAATACAAACCTCAAGATGCTTTATCTTGTAGGCTTTGGAAGCATTCCACATTGAGTTATGCAAGCTTGGGGACTTATAGTATTTTTTGAAATTTTTATAATTGTTCCTACAACAAAATTCAGACACACAAACAATGTAGAATGAATTAATATTAACACACATACATAACCAACCAAATAATGTGTAAGTAGTTATGGGATGAACTAGGAAACACCTTAGGAACTGCTTCCATCAAATCTTTCTGTTTATCTGATATGAAAGGCACTCTGCCAGCATGATGTGATGAGATTCCGGGTGCCAAATCTTTGAGGAACAATGTCCAATTTTCCTTAGTTTCAATCGTACACACCTAATAACTAAATTCACTAATCTATTCTCACCATCAAGTGTTGTTCGAGCTATTAAGACACCACCATACTTACCAGTTAGATGGCATGCTTCTAAAACTATAACCCCTCTATATGCATCCTAAAATCCTTTTATTGGTGCAGAAAATAAAATTGTCATACTCTCAAATGAGAAATCTGCAAAATCGGGTTTACCATCAGTACTTTCTCTCCCTACTTTTTAAATAATATGTACCAATAATAAATAAATAAAATAAAAACTTAAAGGGATATCTTTTGAATCTCATGTTCTTCAATAAGTAACTTAGCAACAGATCCATCATTTTTCTTTGACACCATTACACAGAACTTAGGTACTTGGTTATAACTTTCTTCATAATTACCAAAAATTTCTTATATAACCAGATTCCTAGCCTTCCAAGCATAAACATATGGAATCTTGATATTGTGAATAACTGCAAAATCTTTTGCAATATTGGTGGCCTTTGGTATTAAATACCCAGAGCTTTTCTTTAACTTCTCAATCACAACATCTTTGACGTAATCAGGATCTGCAGACCTATTAAAGCTTTTTGGATCCCCGACACATGTATGAACTAGATTTACACTCCTAACAACAAAAGTTGGCTCACCCTCAACTCTACTAGCATATACAAACCATTTACAATCATATTGAGTTTTAAACCCATAAAGCCCTAACTTGCTTAGTACAACTCTTTTTCAGTTTAAATTGACAATTATAAATGACACAATAAGTTTTAAGATGCTTGTTAAAATATTTCTTGTCATAGAAATCATACTTTACCAGCATTATACCAGGTTCCACTACTGCTATTTCATTTTTTTCAGGGAATAGAGGACGTTCATCTTCTTCATCATCAATGTTGATAACCGGTTGGAATCTATGGTACCATTTAGGTTTGCCACCAACTTTATCAATAACTACTTCAGGACCACCATCATCTTTATCTTCAGTTAAATTGAATACAAATAATAAAAGTTAAATACTATTTGAATCCTCACTCTGATATGCAACTACTTTATATTTCTTGACATATTCATCATAACCAATATCATTATCTTCATCATTTTCAAACATATCAGGGGGCATCTGGATCTTCAATAGGGTTACATTCATTTTCCTTAGTGTTCTCTAGATGCACATTGTCCTCATCTTCATTGCCCACTGTGCTACCTTGTGTTGCAGTATGAACCCATAAATCATGATCAAACTTCTCTTGACTTGGTTGACTGCTAGACCCAACTTTACTAGCTTGACTGACACATGAAATACTCTCCACTCCATTCAACAAATCCATAAAACATAATTTCCTTGATGCTTTTCCTTGTTTATGTGAGTATTCCACTTTAGATTATGCTTGAAACATTGGTGACCTCCTAAGTTGCTTTTCCTTTGAAACTGGTTTCTTAGGTTTGGTCTTGTTTGTCTTTTTAGGTGTATCATTGATAGATGCATTATTTGCATTATTTGGATACTCTAATTCATTGATTTCTTGTTAGTTTTCATATCATTATTCTTTGATTTTGTTTGTTTATGAGTTTATTAGGAGTTTTGAAGTGTATTCAACCAAAGAAGAAGAAAGGAATTCATTACGACACGAAATGAACAAGGAAGTTAAGTTCTACCAATGGAGAAGGGCCAAAGACCGAATTCAACTCATTCAAATCTAAGATTTATTAATACCATTTTAAAGAGAACGAGAAGACAAAGCCAACGCAAAAAGAATTAGGTCATTTGGAGTTCGTGTGAGAAAGTTATGAGCAAAATAGCCGAATGAAAATAATAAAACACTCAACATCACAATCGGGAGTTTACAAGGGAAAATAACCTACCGATTATAAGCGATTTCGGGTACAGGAAAACTTCGTTTTTGAGCTCCAAAAATCGCTAGTTTACATGGAAAGCGAGCCTACCGATTATGGCACGTTCTGGGTACAAGAAAGTTATATTTTGAGCCCTTACAATCGGTAGTTAAGGAGGGGGTCTTGCCTACCGATTATAACTCGACGAGAGGCACTTCTAAGAAACGTTTTTGACTTCCAAATCAAGGTATCATGGTCCCATTAGGACTCTAACACCTAGATATGATGGATACTATATAAGAAGACTTCCATAACCCTAGAAAGAGATCTTGGACACTTTTGGAGACTTGAAAACACAAGGAGAACAAGAAGCTAGGGCTTGGAGTTGTGATTGATCATCACGATTTCTAGGGTTTGCTTTACTTGTTTTCTTGATTATTTTCCATGGATTTTGAGAAATCCATGATGAACTAAACCTTTCTTATTGGTTAGAGATGTAGTCTTAAGTTGGAAAACATGTTTATTAATTGAAGTATTCATTCTCATATGTTCATAATCTCTTCAATATCGCTTATGTTCTACCGTTTATAACGCCTTCTATGATGGATTGCTTGTTTGTTTAAGGGCACGAATTAGATGAGCATGCATTGACATCTACAGCTAAACTAGGGTTTGAGATCCGGAATTGTCGAAAGATCCTTGTTACAAGTAGCATAACATAGTTGTTAATAACGGGATGTTACCATGCAATTATGTGTAGAACGTGACCTAGGTTAAATCCGAGTGGCTCTTGCGCCGGATTGCTTAGAATAACCTCAACTCACGAAGACCATTGCTTTCATTGGGTTAAACTTGAGTGGCTCTTGCGCCAAGTTATTCGTTGAAAAGGATTCAAAGAGTGGCTCTTGCGCCTTTGATGATAATAGGAGTTTTGCCGGAGTAAGCCTGTGATAGGATGCTTTAGGGTTATTGATATTGAGAGTGCATGAATGTTGAGTATGATTTGGTTGATAACATGTTTGAAGATGGAAGATGAACTCTCTAAACAATGTTTTTTATCAATTTGTTTTAGCATAATTTAGTTATAATCACAACGAAAACCCCCCAGTTTACATAAGTAATCGAAAGTAATTAACAATCACATGCCTCTCTGTGGGAACGAACTTGTTCTTATTACTATACTCTAATCTATATTAGTGAAGTAAGAACTTGAATTAATTTTGCTTGGCTGACAACCGACCAATCATCGATGGTTATCACTGGTTCTTACATTGCAGCATTTAAGAACTCGTCATCTCCAAAATCAGAATTCAATATATGTAATGTAAGACATATAAAATCACTATCATTAGATACAGATTGGTCCCAAAACTTAAAGAATTCATCATTTGTTACCAAACTTCCAGGCAAGCATGAGTCCATCATCCAAACCAAGTTGACAATTTCTTCTTCAGCCAAACACAACCTTACATGCAACGTATGCTCAAACATCTTCAAATTTGTTTTGTCTCTATCCATGTGTGGGAATTGCAATGTTAACTTGCTCATTTCAACATGCACTTGATATTTCTATATGGATAACAAACATGACCGCTGCAACAGAAATTCGATCTCATTAGTCTACTTGTTACACTAATTATAAACCCTAACTACAGAAAATCCCAAATTAAACCCTAATTTTTAAAAATTCTCAAATTAAAACCTAAACCCTAATTACAACAAAAATCCCCAAATTAAAAAAGTCACCGTTTGTTATCGAACCATAATTTCCAAAATCCCCAAATTAAAAACCCAAACCCTAATTACAAAAAACCACAAAGTTTAACCCTAACTATATATAATCCCTAAATTAAAATAATAATCAAATAAAAAAGGGACAAAATTTGTAAAAATAAAAGTGGATGATATATTTATTTCTTCGGGATTAATAATTTTATTTTTTAATAAAAAAAAGAATACTCTTCGCAAGACAACAAACAAATATATTCGAGTTTTCAGACAACATTAACAAAAAAACTAACATTTTTGTTCATCAAATAGTAAAACAGTTCGAAGTTAGGGTTAATCAAACCTTAACTTCGTCATTTATTCCCCTTTTTTTGTTCTTCATCTTCACAGCTAGATGAAAAGAGAGATTTTGATACAAACCCTAACAATATAAAAACTAATGCTTCAAAATCAAATCTTCAGAGAGTTTTCTTTATCGAATTTCAAAGAGTGTTTTTCATCGAGAAAGAGAAGGGAAAACGAAATGGCTGTGAAAGAAACCCTAGAGGCATTTTCTTAAAATCCAAAAGAAAACTAGTAAACTACATTTTTGGTAACAAAATCAGGGGCCCGCAGCCGCAGGGCCTATATAAGCTGAGTCCCGACCATTTGCCGAACTGGTAAGTCAATGGCTTTGTTTTTGAAGCCTTCAATCTCCACGTTTGCTTCTTCTACTGCTTCTTACAAAAGACCTACTTCACTCTCATCTTCTTTCTTAAAATCCCTAAAAATAGATTCTCACTCGAATCTCTCCGTTGCATCTTCTCTATCATTATCATCATCAGTGAATGAAAAGAAGAACCCTAATAGAAAGCTTCCAATTTTGTTGTTTGATGTTATGGATACCATTGTTCGTGACCCTTTTTACCATGATATTCCTGCTTTCTTTAGGTACTCTCTCTTTGAACTTTTGATTTTTGTTTGGATAAGTCTGTTTGGTAATCCAGTGTTCCACTCAGTTCACTTTATTTTCTTAAATTGAACTATTCTTACACCTCATTTACGTTGACCTGTTGATCCAAATTGATGCAACCCATGGGTTGATGTGGTTAGTGGATGATCTTCTTGTTATCTAGACCATTTTTAACCTAGAGTTTTGTTACATTGTTTGTTTGCTAATTTGAGATTGTTGTTGTAGTATGACTTTTCAAGAACTAATAGACTGCAAGCATCCAACTGCATGGGTTGACTTTGAAAAGGGGCTGATTAACGAGGTATAACATGGGAAGGTATTTTCCAGAAATCTTCTTTACTTACAAAGTTGGTATTCATGAGAGCAAGGGAAGTTTTTGTCAATCGACACGATTGGCTGTTGAACTGGTGCTTTACCTATGCCTTTATTACTTTGTAATTAGATTCCACCTCACCATATGTGTGAAATTATCATCAAATGTAGTGGTATGACTTAATTACTCTGACAAGTTATAACTTTTATCCTTGAAAAGGGTTATTTTTCTGACATTTGTATTTGACTCCATTCAGGTGGAGCTAGCTAAGGTATTCTTCAAGGACGGCAGGTCTTTTGATTTGGATGGTAGGTATGCGTAGATGTACATGGGCTTTTAGTCTTTACATTTTCTTTACAATGATTTTGTTTTTTAATCAGAAGCACAAATGCATATGGGTTACTGTACATGACTTTAATATTTGTAATCTGTTAGTATTGTAAAGTCTATCTTTTATATTGCCAAATTTCATGCTCTGAATGAGTTTCATCCTTCATTGCTTGATGGATTAAAAGTTGTTCTTGACTTTACCTGCTACTTGATAAAATAAATCAATGATGTTTATATTTCTCTTAAGTGCCGATTTAGAAAAGTAACTGACATAGACTGGAGAAGTGGTTAGCTTGATTGCGAGCTCAAACTTGTGTTTTGTACATCATTGTTCTGTACCTTGGTTACTTCTCTATTTTTTAGCTATTTATCTTTTTCTTTCTGATTTTTTATATCTTTTTCTTTCTGACTTTTGAATAAAATCTAAGTGAATCGTATAGATATTGAATGAAGTGGTTGGCCTGATTCTGAACTTAATGTTGTGCTTGGTGAGATTTGTTTTTCGTTCAAAATTGATCATTGATGTCGTCGTAGGCGCTTTTGGACCAACCTTCGATCTTATTAAACCATCTTGCCGGTAATCAGGATTTTCAGAAATAGTAATGCAGTTTGAATTACATGAGTAGCCATATTATTTTTCCCTGCGAAATTATTCGATTTTATTAAATCTGTAGAAGAGGTTCGAGTATATAAGAAGGACAAAAGACTAAACATTAGGTCAATTCTAGACATGTCCTTGTCCCTAACTTTCTCCCTGCTCTACTGGCAAAATGTGATGTATTCTTGTTTAATGCATCTATATCAGTGCTCTATGAACATAATAATTTCCTGTATATCTTGTAGGTCTTAAGAACTGTATAAAAAGCGGATTTTCCTACTTAGATGGGATTGAGGCATTGCTTTCCAATTTGAAGCAAAATAGCTATGAGATTCATGCTTTCACAAACTATCCTGTTTGGTAAAATTTGAATTTCCAATTTTGTCGTAAATGTCAGTAGCCTTCTACTCCTTTGGATTTATTGTGGTTTGTATCTTGTGTAGGTACAATATGATTGAAGACAAGCTAAAACTCTCAAACTACTTGTCCTGGACATTCTGCTCATGTGTGATAGGTAATGCTTGTATATTAATGAGCTAGATGTGAAGTTTTCTTAATTTTCTTGATTGAGATATATGTGCATGAGCTATTGGTTGAGTGACAGTCTTTCTTAAATGAGTATTAAACTATGTAAAAGTGACATGGGTACGTGTGTCGGTGTATGATACATCGATCTACAAATACTACTATCTACGGGACATGGGAGTCAGTGTTAGGTTTATATAATTTACATTCTTCTTAGGAAAATAAAATGGCTGAATTTAGGCTCTAGTTGAGAGAATTCACCATGTTGCTCTTCTTCTTTTTCATTTCCTTATTTTTTATATTTTATCAAGCTTTATAAAGCTAAGCTGCGAATATATTAAAGTTTGACGGCTAGCAAGGTCTCCTACAAGTACCCGTGTCAATGCGTGTCGATACAGGGAAATTTTTAGAACAAAGTGTTGATGTTTAGCCCATATAGGGCGCAATGTTTATCATATACGTATACATATTCTGGGTTTCTTCGTTCTCTTATAATTTTACTCACACCATTCAGGAAAAAGAAAGCCAGAAGCTGATTCTTACTTGGAAGTTCTGAGGCAGCTTGAAGTTGAGCCAGATAACTGTATATTCATTGATGACAGGTTCGTTCTAATCCTATCCCACTATTTCCTAGAAAGATTCATTGCTCTTCTGGTTTAATAATTGGCTAACTCTGGCCTGTGTTTACTATATGTATTTCTGACATGACTTCATTACATAATGCCACAAACTATAAAAAAAGATTAGTCTAAGTGAGTATTTCAGGATAAAAACCAGAAAGCTGAAGGATTCCAAAAACTAAAGACCCAATTTTCCTGTAGATATTGCTCGCTTGAAATTTCCGTCTACTATCAAGTAGCACCACTAAATGTTTGCTTCCTTCTAGTCTGGCGAAGACTTGGTTCTCTAGATATTTTGACTTACTTTTTCTTTATTTTCCTGAACTATTATTTTTACTTCAGGATGGTAAATGTCGAGGCAGCAAAGAATGCTGGGATTGTCGGTATACAGTTCAAGGGTGCTGTATCTCTCCAAGAAGAACTATCTCAACTTGGAGTCGAGACTATTGCTTCACTCACCGGTCAACACATGAACGCAGTGTTGGAGCCATGAGCTATCTCTTCTTCTTTTTTTCTCCTTTAGGATTATGTTTGCCCACACCACACAAGTGTTGTCGTACAGCGTCATAATTAATTTGGACCAAGGCAGAAACACTGTCCATGGACCTCTTTCGTTACAAACATAAATTTTTTTCTTTTTTTCGGGATAACTTATTTCTAGCAATGAAGATATATCTCCTGTGAACTTATTTCCAAAGGCCCCAAACCATAACTTGTCAATTTCCAACCTTAAAATTATTCCTCAGCAAGAAGTATTTTTCAGTTTTCAAACTCTGACCCGCAGAGAGAAATATGGCTGATAAGTGAATGGGTCCGCATTATTCATTCATTTATCAAAAAGAAAAACAAAACTAGAACTTCTCGACTAATGAATTCGAATTATCCAGGTATCACTATCATCAGTTAACACTGTGCGCACTGGCTCCAGCTCTGCTCAGAGCCATATAGGCTTCATATAGGCTTTGGTTGTGGAAGGTGATGGGGAGGACGAATCAATCAAGAAAATGATACATTTGTCGTTCAAAGATGGATAATGTCTACACTTCGTTAACATCTTACCCAAAAAAGATTAAAGTATATGTACATATAAAAAAAACCAAAGTTCCCCCACGGTATGGTGGTGTGTATTTGGAGATTATTTTCCAAACTCTTACAGGTTTGGAAAGAAGGTTTTATATGTCAACAGGGATAAACGAATTAATATTTTATTAGTTCAAATTTTCTTTAATAATTTTTTATTGATTTAAGGGGTGTGAATTTTTTCTAGTGACTCAAGGTCTAATATTGACGGTCCTTACCCATGCAATTCCATGGGTGCCCATGGTCTGTCACGAATTGGTCCGACCTAGTCCATTTAAATAAAAGAATGGGCAACATGAGCTGAATTTTCATACCCGATCCTATACCTGATTTATTAGCGGGTCAATACTACATGGTCTATTAGTTCGTCAATACTATTCATTCACTTGGCGTAATTAATCATTTTCAGTTTTCATCTTATGTTAAAATTACAATTTATAAAATTATAACATACTGAATAACCAAACTAGATATATATTCTTACGGTAAAAAATTTATTTTATAAATATATTGAAAAAATCTACGATTTTCTTTTAACATGATTCAATCTTGAGCAAATTTAATTATTATTTTATTTTATAATTGTATAAAATTTTTTTCTTTTTAAATAAAAATAATTTTTGCTATATATTTAAGATCAGCTCGGCCCTACATGCCCATGCCCAAATTTTAAACAGGCTTGGGCGGGCTATGGGAACTTTATTTTACTACAAATCCCTGCCCGCCCGACCCATTTGATTTAGCGAGTACAAAATTACTTTGTCCGGCCCGCCCTTGCCCATTTAATTAATGGGCCATCCCAATTTACACCCCTAATTGGTTTATATTTAGTGAGAAAGGGGACAAAAGATTTTCTCATTATTCTAAATTTTGTCCACCGAATTTTTATTAGTCTAAATCGTCTCTAGACGAGGCCAGAAGTTTTGGGAATTGAATTTTGTTTAACTTTTAACCACATCCGAGGAAAAAGTATTGAAATTATATATATATATTATGTTATGAAACTAGAATATAGAAAAGAAGAGAACAAAGTAGAGAGAAAGAGAGGAGATAAATTCTTATTCATGTGTGTATAATACAAGAGTTTAAGCCTCTATTTATATAGATAGAAGACTTAGAACCCAAGATATGGAAACCTTAATCCTAGACACAAGGGCATCTTAGTAATTAAAATTTAGGTCTGTAACACTCCCCCTGATGACCATTGTGGCTAAGTCGTTACAAACATACCAGGAAAACTCAAAAGAGCAAAACCTGAAAATACGTAAACACAAAGACTTGAAATAGTGTTGGACATGCAAATGTTGTCTCGTTAAACCTTGACAAGGAAAACCCAGTGGGACAAAACCTTGATGAAGGAAAACGAGTACGACGCAATAAGTCCAGTAGATGCACCTTTAATGATGGCGCTCCCCCTGATAAATATTTCAATGAGACTTTCCAATTTCGACGAACAAATTCTTGAAATGTAGAAGGTTACAGTGCTTTCGTGAAGAAATTTGCTAGTTAATGAAGTCTTCTTTTGTATAACACAGGCTATTCTTCTTCAACACATTGAGGACTTATATCATGGATTACTAACTTCTCGAAGATGATTTGTGTAAGTAGTTGATGTAGTTTATTCAACAAAGTGCGCAGATGCGAATACATTACCATACGTGAATAAAAACCGTATTTGTTATTAAACCTTGTGTGGTTCAGAAAGACATCCGCCAAATTCATAGGATATGGTTATGTTGATTCTGTCTAACAAAATGTGGGCATCCACTAAATAAACAAAATTATACAACTCCCCCTTGGATGACCATCATGTTGAATAAAATTGCCTCACTAAAACCTTGCCAGTAAAACACAATGGGACAAAATCTGGACGAAGGAGCACAATATCAACATTTTGAATGAAAATTCTACGTCAACGGGATGTTGCCTCGTTAAAACCTTGTCAGGAAAACCACATGGGACAAAACCTGAAACAAAGGGAAAAGAGTACAACTTTTGACGTATTTATGGATGTTAACTCAACTATATGAGTTTTACAAAAAACAATCATCAAAACAAAATGCATAGTCTATTTAATAGACAAGCTTTATGCAAGCATAATTCTGAAACTGCAGATCAAGAATTTTTTTTTTATGTTGTTTAAACATGGAGTTTAGTGTTTTTTGATATCATCAATTAATCTATACTTTAGCACTTTGCAAAACTTTTAAAAAAAAATTTAAAGGATTGTTAAACCTGATATAATTGAGTCAGGTGGCTGCCTGGATATAATTTGAATCCTCCAAGGATTACAAATTTGAATATGTTCTCCAATCACTTTTAGTGCAATGCGAGTCCTTTAAGGGCTACCACGCCAAATGCATCATACATGGTGAACAAATTATTATTGAACCAATCCTAGGGTTTGAGAGAAAAATGAAAACCTCAAATCGTCTTTACAACGGTTATATTTCTCATATAACACATGAAAACTATACGAACCTGTAATTTATAGAATTCAGGCTTGCACGTTCAAGGTGTTAAGTCTTGGATCCAAATATTACATTATCCAATATATTTTAATCCAACATAATTTGGATTTTGTTGTGCCTACCAATCACATATGTCGATATCATTCTGCAGAGGAGTTAAACAACCACCATCATTTATTATTTCAGTAGCTACTGTAAATGAATGTTTGAAATTTTTTAGTTTGTAACGATCCCACACAATTCTCAAGTGCATGCATATTTTGAAAAATTCACAAAATTACTAGTACCAACGCCCACGAACATTATAATTTCCCCATCTTCCAGTGAAGAGATATGAACTATGAGAATGTGGATCTTGTTTTGACAGACTCTATCAGAGCATAATCTGTAGCCTCTTCTAAAAATCTAATTGTTGTGTATGTGATTGGATTTGCTTTTTCAAGAAGTAAAAACTTATATAAAAGCATATTGAGACATTTTTCGCCTATTCAATGACAACCTTTTTCGATTTGAACATGATGGAAGAGAAACTAATATAACTTTTAAGTCAATGAAGACCAACGTCTAGTAGTTGATGTGTGTTACATCACGTCAAAATTATTTATTACTTTCTCACTACTTAAGATTTATACGAAGCAAGGGTAAGAAAGTATCATTTCCACGAGGAGTTCTTGGTTGTTAGTCGATTTCGATATCTTATGTAAAATGGGGGATTTTTAAGTTTCAATGAAAGTAAATTAAACTAATTAAGAAAACTAAGAAATTGTAAAAAAGAATCAAAAAGTTGAGAATTTTGGTCAAGTTTTCGTTTTCATTCACAAAACATGTTCTTGTACTAATAATTAGAATTGATATTTAATCTCATTTTATCAAAATCCCTATAAAATCTTGATCGCAAGAATATCCCATAAATTTCCTCAAGTCATCAACAAACACATTAAAAGATGCGAATATGAATTCTACCAAGAGAACAACCTAACATGTAAAAGCACTAATCAAGTTTAATTCCCTAGGAGTATTAAAATTCATGAAATTAGGCTAATCAATTCAAGTGAATGTGGAAAGCGCACTAATCAATTTAACAAAGGTCATGATCCACTTGTGATTACTAGGATATATCACTACAAACAATAACCACAATTATGTTACTTGCAATCAGAATTTATCAACTTTTGCGTATTGAAAACCCTAATTTAGCTCTAAATATGAATATGAGTTCAACCAATTTACAACTTGACAAAACAAACAATCAAATCATACATGACGATTTTTATGGTGAATCATGAACGATAAATATGAGACAAAACTAATTCATTAAACAAAGAATCATGTATTGTAAAATCCAATTAATCTTTAACCAATAGTAAAATTAACTACTCATAAATTGGAGTTTGCACAATTAAATTCAAGAAAAAAAGAAATTGCAAAACCGCAGATATTGAGAAATCTTCCCCGCACGAACCTACTAAAAGAAGTAGAAGATGTGAGAAGACAACTAGGTGAAAAATTAGATATCTCCCTCTTTTGTTCAAGTTGCTCTTATACAACTTTTTCCCCTGTAGAATCTCTTTTCAGGTAAAAATCTCTTTACTTGTATCACTCAAACTCTCAATTTCTAAATTTAGGTAAAATTCTAGTTTTCCAAATTTAGGTCTAGCCAATCCTAATCAAAATTATTGTAAAGCCCACAAAAAATCAGGTCCATCTAGTTCGCTAAGCTTGTCATTTTCAGGAGACTGACAAGCCACTTCAAACCTTCTTCAACTTCACGACAATACTCATTGGGGCATTTTATCGAGCACTTAGGTGCAATTCTGTTGGAAATTCCGGTATGGTCTGTTGGTGTTTATAGCATCATCCAACTCTTTCCCTGCATACATTATTCATCATGCCCATCACAAATCAGAAACCATCTCCAATTCAGTTCCCATTATCACCATTTGCTCCCAATGCCTTGTTCTTCGTTGTTGTTTCAATTTCGAGTGAACCTCACTCTTTCTAATCCTTGTGATAGCCCGAACCGAGTCATGGCCATGGCCAATAACCAACAACAGCGATTCTCCCATGTCTTTACAAAACAAAACCTAAATCTCCGGCAGTAGCAGCCAATATCTTCACATTTCTTTCAATCTCCTTCTCAGACCACAACTCCGAATCCTCTTCTAACTTCAATCAACCCCATCGATTCTTCTTACTGTGATTTTTACTCGGAAACCCATCTCTTCTTTTTCAGCTGCAATCCCAGACACAACCACTTCTTCTCTATTTCCTCGCTCTCATCTCAACCTTGACCAAAACCCATTCTTTTGTTCTCTGCCGGCGTGAGACTGATGAAGGTAGGGCTAGAGTAAACGATCGGGAGAGAGACCAAAACTGTTATGGAATTCGACCCAGATTTCTAGGTTATAACATAAAAGGACCCAGGTACTCTTAAATGAGATATGGGTTAGCCCTAAATAATATACTAATTAAATTGAATGGCTGCCCTGAGTAAAATGTGGCTTCCTTTAGTAATTGGACTCCCTTTAGCACTTCTTTATAAAATAGTAGGCCTCCCCCTAGTAATTTTTTGTTTTTGACATAAATGCGACTTGTGTGCTTCTATTCTCCGAGTTCATCAGCATCCAATACCTTCTAGCAATGCCTTGAGCTCCTATTTCTCTTCTTTTACTTCTCATGACTCCAAAATACCTATAAAACTCAAAACAAACGTAAAATACACAAAATACAAGAGATAATAACAAAGAAAGCATAACCAATTGATACTAATTAATGTGGTTTAGTCACCTATCAATTCCCCCACACTTAGACTTTGCTAGTCCTCGAGCAAACTAAATTAAACTAATCCAACTGAAATACAACAACTCTTTTTTGTTGAGGATACGGTTACACTTAGCATGTGTAACAAGCCTTTAAACCCCTAGGTGTCTCTAGTGGACGAGTTTTACTCTCATGGGGGTTTACAAGAGGTATACCCACAAAACCTAATCGTCCAACTTTCAACTACTCCAAAGCACAAGCATCCAACGAGCTAAGAGGACATTAAGTTTCTGCACACTAATAATAAGAAGTTAGAAGTACAAAAAAACATATTCTCATTAATTGTTGAGCAAGAAATAACCAATGCCACATGAAAGAATGAAGCATAATTTGTGGCGCATCTAAGAGGAATGACGCATAATTTGTGGCTTGTCTTTGAGCAAAACGCTAATAGCGACATATATTAAGCTCTTACAACAATTTGTGATGTGTTCTTTGCGAATAAAGCATTAAGCTAAAATATATCTTTGGGGATTAAGCATTAACTACTCCCAGATTTGATAGATGTTATTGGAACATCGATGCACATTTGAGTCGAGTTCAAAGAATTCAGCTGTGGAATTTATGCGACTTGAGATTGATTCAATATGGCATAAATATTGTGAATATTAGAGAGGTTACATGATCAGTTTAGAATGATTGTAGTTGTTCGTAGAGACTGTATTCTTGCGGAATATATAAGTAGAAATACAATATTTCGTGTTTAGGTATCAAGCTTGGAATATATTCATAAGTATACGCATATACTTCTATGTTCATTCTACTAGGCAAAGGGAAATTTTACAATTCTATCCCTTGCTAAAAACTCACCATTTACAAGCTGTTGAGCATGAAAGTATGTATGTGAGGCCACATATAAAAATATATGTGTGAGTCCTAGTATGGCCTTTGTTAGAAAAATTAGGGTTTTGAAGCTTGCATATGTGAAGCAAACCTAAATAGGCAAGCATTATGTGTTAATGCTAAGGTGGATGAGCTTAGGAGCTAATACCTAAGAATTCATGTATAAGATGGATTAGTATTAGGCTAAATTCCTAAGACGCATTAGCAGTAGGCTAAATACCTAAGAGACATTAGATTTTGGATTAATGCTAAGACGCCTTAGTTTTAGGGTTAAAGGAGTAAGATGCATTAGTCTTGTATCAATACTAAGATGCAAAAGTATTGAGTTATACTAAGACACATTAGTTATTGAGCTTGACTAAAACGCATTAGTACTAAAGCCATACTAAGACGTACGAGATTTGTAGCAAGACTAAGCGCACAACTATTGTGTTTGAGACTAATACACACACATCTTGTGTTTGCCTAAGCCGGACTATCCTTATGGCTCAAACTACGACGAACAAGGTATATGTCAGACGCAGATGATTTTTGCTAAGACTAAGACGCATTAGTCTTATGCTAATTGATTAAGACGCATTAGTGTTTGTGCTAGGGTTAGAGTAAGACGCACAAGTGTTTATGCTAGGGTTAGACTAAGACACACAAGTAATGTGGTCATACTAAGACGCACATGTTTTGAAGCTGTTACTAAGACGTATTAGTATTGAGCTTAACTAAGACGCATTAGTGCTGAAGCCATACTAAGACACACGAGATTCATGGCAAGACTAATACGCACAAGTATTGTTCTATAACCTTTTGTAACACTTCAAATCTAGCGGCTCTTTTGCCAATTAGGGTTAGAAAGCGTTTTTGATCATTTGAGACGCTTGTAAGTGTTTCAAACTTATTTTTAAACTTTGCAAAAACCTTAAATTGAACTCTTTTCACGTCATTCACATTAGTTGTCTCTTTAAGCAAGGATTAATGTGACTGAGGATGGGCTTAGATAGTAGAAGCTATGAAATTGTATCTGGCACAATTTTGACTTGGAATCTAAGCGCAATTGTGGTACTTTAGTCAAGTAAATTCGTGTGTAATCTACTATATAAGCTATATAGGTATTTTAGTGAGTTAATATTGCTCAATTGAGCATGCATGGATATTAACACAAGGTAGTTTTTGGGAATTCAGCTGTGGAATATAGCACCAAATGATACTCAAATTGCTTTATACTAGTGGGCAATCCATCTATGAGCTTGAGATTTTATATAAAAATCATAGAATATCTGGGAAAGTTGTAGTAAGCACCAGTGTTATTCTGATGATTTCGTATCGTATTGAATGTTGATTCATTTAGTAATTTTAATTGTATATTGATAGACACATTTTTGTGTCTAATTCCCTCTCAAATTTTATAGTGTTGGAACTCATTTTATACTAATATTGTGTTTTTATGTATTTATAGGTATTTCTGGAAAATAAACATTGTTGGAAAAATTAGCTCGAAAAACTACTAAAGGCACCCAGAATTGATAAAGGCACCCACTCAGAATTTGTAAAGGCACACATACCGTAGATTATGGGCACTCATTCATTTTCAAATTCAAAAGATTTTGGCGGGAGAATCACTTCACGTAACTGTGAAGATTTCAGAGTATTTTTTACGGGTTGTTTTGAGGAGATAAAGCAAGAACTATCTTGCCATTATCATGGGGTGATTTTATACGATTGGGAGATCACGAAATCAAGACAGAAGCTAAAATCAAATCACGCAACTTATGAGAAAATATTCCCGCGTATTATTCTCCGTGAATGAAGATTTTTAGAGATTTAATGAGTTGTAATGCATAAATAGAGGTGCTGGGAAGTCACACGGGGTTGAGAGAGGATTGGGAAGAGCCTAGAATACACAAAGAAGCCATAGAAATCAAAACATAGATATTCTGTTGTTGTTGCTGTGAGAGAAGAGGAAGAACATAAGGCTGGTGAGAAGCGTCGCTGATAGTGTTGCTGAAGCAGTCTTACTTCAACAACACCAGAAGTCCGTACTTTTCTTCCGTGTTCATTTCTTTCTTCTGTAACGCAGGGAACACTTCTCTGTAACGCTTATAAGCGTATCAAATACCATGTGTTACTTCTATTTCACCATCGTAAGCATCATTTGAGCTATGAAATACATTTTTGAGGGTTTTTCCAATATAATAATGAGCTAATCATCATCACTGGGGCGACGGAGGAAGCTATGTCTCCAATGATTAAGTGGTAACTTCTATTTATCTATGTTTTACAATTCATTTATCATTAATTGCTTTGAATTAAATTGAAAAAAAATGGTTTTTCTTAAATAATTGTGTTTTATTTTGATGAGTCATGTTGGGTTTACTGCTTTTGATGTCTCATGCTTTCGATTTACAATTATTCTTTTAAAAACCTAATTTTGGCAATACTTAGAATAACTTGAATACAGGAATTGTAAGATTTTATCACTTGAAACATTGGTTAAATAATGGAATCCTAGCCTCGGTTCTCTCTCAACTTTGTTAATAATTTTATTTGAGTTTTCCTATTTTTAGTCTTAAAAATTAGATTTAAAAACAAATCTTCACAAGTCTAAGAATCAAACCCTTTTTACCACTATTTTAAAATCACATCATATATATAGTTGGCCATACATATAGAAAGAGGATATGGATGAGAACCTGAGAGAGGAAAGGGATAAACACCTACCCTAAAACTCTTTTACAAAATTCTGAGGTTTAATATTTATCAGATTTTGAGACATAATTTTACTATTTCACCCTTAAAAAAAACCACCGTCTACCCATGTGAATTAAAAATACAATGAAAACTATTAGCTTTCATCTACTTTCCTCTCTTTGCAATCTTAAAATTAAGAAACTATGTAGAAACCACTTATTCTTCTTCTTCTCTCCTTTAATCTAAAGAATAAAATCTCTAATTGAAAAAACCTAATTTCTTTCTTAACCTCAAATTTTATCCAAAAACAAAAAAACAAAAAAAAAAAAAACTAGCTTTTCATCTTGATTTCTCTTCTTCCTGTTAAAAACCAAACAAAGGGTATTTCAAACAATAATTTCTCATCCCCTAATTCAGTTCTTTCGTCTATTCTATCTTCTTCTCTTTCTGATTCCCTTCTGGGAAAAAAAAAATGGATTTTGGGGTTTATAAGTTCTGTAACGATGATGTTTATGCTGGTGAATGATCTAATGGGTAAATCCATGGATGTGGTGTTCATACTTGTGAGGATGGGAGTAGATATGTTAGGGAGTTTAAATGGAGTGTCAAACATGGTCTTGGCCATTACCATTTCAGGTAATTTTCTCTATTTTTATCTTTTAATGGGTTTGAATTACATGAACTTGAGTTGTTTCAATATAGATTAATTGTTTTGTAGTATACGATATTTATTATATACCAAGTGTTCAGTATACAATTTGATTAGTCAATTTTAATTTCAATATAATTTTTTCATAGGAATATTAATTTGTTGAATTTTGCAGTAAACAAATGAACTTGAAATAACCCCAGAAACACAATCTTTAGAATTCTCTTGTAAAATCATTGTTGCTTTTTTCCATTTCAGAGATTTTTGAAGGAAAATAACCAGCTATGGGCGACGTATGCGTTCACAGGCAGGTCAAGTTTCTTACGAAGAGTGAGTATTTTGTCTTCTGTATATGTTTCTCGTTTTAGCTGTTAGCTTGAACAAAGTAAATCTCGACTTGGTATTTTCTTGTTTCGTTATTCAATTTGTTCAACAATTGCCACTAGTTTCAATTCAGGTGGCATCTTGCAAGAAAGTAACTCATATTGTTTTTTATGGCATTCTCCAATCATATCACTTCTATACAATTGCAATAAAGAAAGAGGGAATATCTTGGAAGGTTAAAACATCGCCTAGAATGAATATGTTTTTCTGGAAATACTTGCTGATGTACTTCCTTTAAGGGAAAAGATGAATGGTATTATGCATTCTGAACCTTATTGTATTTTATACAATAACCTGGAATATGAATCTGCTTCACTTATTTGTGCATTGTTCATATACTGGAGCTGTGTGGTTTGTCTTAGATGTGAGATCTCCTGACTTTGTTGACAATTTTCATAATTGGGTTACTTTCTTTTCTTAGTTTAGCATTATTTGTTGGAAGATTTGGAAGATTAGAACCTCTGTCATCTTTGAAAAATCTAGGCCTGATCCTTTAGACTCTATAAAACAGGTTAGGAAAGACATACTAACTATAAGATCAAGTTACCTTTAGATGATAGGAAACACAAGTGCAGACTACGTAAAAGCCATTGCAGTGAAGGAATCAGTGAGAAAGACGTCGAAAACCCTATTAATGATAAAAAAAAAAGGACTTCCCAAATAATACAATTTTTTTTTTTGGGTTTTGTTATTTTGTTTCAACTGTTGTTCAAGTTAATTGTTATATGCCTGGGACTTGTCTAATCTTTCGTGATGATGAGGTGTTTGCAGAGGAGCTAAATGCAGACTTTGTGATGGAAGTAAGTGTAGAGCAAGGCGAATGCTCTTCTCTAAGGGAAGCCGTAAAGTTGAACGAAAGATAGCTAAATTTATTTTGAAAACATATTCGAAGGCGCAATATCCCTTTCAATCTCTGGCAATCAGCCTAAAATTCACTAGAATAACTTTACCATCTTTCCTGAAGTTAAGAAACTTCTTAGTTTTTTTTCCTTCCTTTTCACCATTGGGAATGTAATAATTTCTTGATACAGATTACAACAATATAGCATATATTCTTGTGAAATTTACTTGCAAGTCTAAAACCACCTCTGAGTGGTATAGTCATTCACCTTCCTACTTGGTTGATTGCTGGAAAATTATACTCCCTCTGTTTCTAGAAAAGTGTTACTATCATTTTTTCATTTTAGCCTAAAAATAGGCCAAGTTGAAAAAGTGATAGTAACACTTTTCTAGAAACGGAGGGAGTATATCCTTTTGTAATTGTTGCTTCCTAAGTTGAGCGAAAGTTATTCTTTGAATAAAAACAAAAGAAAAAAAATTGATTGTAGTTTGTATTTCATATTCTCTTGTAATGTTAAAAGCAAGTTATTTATTTAAGGAAGAAGCAAAATTTTGAGACACAGATGATCCCATAATAAAGCTACAATATGCAAGTTTCTGATCCAGTATTGGTAGTAGTACTAGTACCATGGGTATGAGATCTATTTGAAGTACAATGAACTCAAAAAGTTCGGAATCACATATGGAACTACTGCTCCATGCAGGTAAAAATTTATGCATCAATAGGAAACCATCATTCCATTATTTTTGTTACTAAACCCATAAATAAGTTATCTCACTATCACTGTTGTATCTAAAACTTGGTTAGATATCTCTGTTATATATAGACAGAAAACAATTGAAGAGAACCACACCTAGTGTTCTCACTAATCTATAGTTCCAGCAATATGCACATGTTAAACGAATTATACATATCTTTAGTCCCTGAGTAGTACTAGGTCATTCACAAATATCATCATACAACTCTGTATATTCATCACACTGTTAAGACCTTTGATTTACAGATTAGAACTTGGACAAAAACCAGTCCCAAAGTCTAACATCTCCAAATTGCAAAGAACATACCATACAAACACACATACCAAATTTGTAGATAGAAAACTGAAAACCAATCCAATACGTTATGAGAGTACTGGAATAAAATACAGAGTAATCATAAATGTTAAATTTGCTACAACTATAAACTACCTAAAATACCCAAAGAACAGCTAACAACAAATTTCTCACAATTACCAAATCCTACCGATTACCTGACCATTTGAAAAAGAAACATAAGTTTACGATTGCCATGGCTCATCAAGGTATATTTCCTCTATAACCTTCAAACCTTGCCCAAGGTTTTGTTGTTCGACGTTCTCCCACCCTCAATGCAGTATTTCTATATGTGGAGTCTACAGTAACGGCTGCTCAGTGCATATAGAATCCCATCTTTTAAGAACTGGTGGAACGAGAGCACCTGGTTTCAATATCGCTTTAACAACATGTTTATTCTCAAGATTAAGAATCGTCATAACTTTGAAATCTACTGGAGGCGGGGTTCTCAATGGTTACCATGTTGTGCTTCCCGATTTAAATATGATGAAGAAATGCAGTTGAATGCAGAGGCAAAAATGTATCCCATGTCGGGCAAAACCGTCTAGTACGATTGAGTCGCAAATGACCTTCTATATTGGAGAGTTGTAAGTATTTTTCGATATTCTTTTACTCTGCCAATTATCGGTATGTATATCTCATAATTCATGGTTAGTTCTCGCTCCATCTCGATCTTGACAGTCTTCCATCCATCATCAGCACTTAACCCCAACATTTCGGCACAAGCTCGAAATCCACAATTGCCATCTGGTGCAACATATTCCAACTTATCTACAATATCAGTAAGAATTTTTGGATTATGAAACCTTGAACAACTTTTTGCAAGTACTCGTCATCATGCGATATATCTTGACTGTTGTTCTTGGCCGATTTCATATACTTTCATCTTTGTTTAGGAGCTTTAATTGGACACTACACTTTCATCCTTTTTAACATCACTTACTGGAAAGAATATCTTGTTCATCCACTTCATTCAAATCTGGTAGCTCATTCATATCTAAGTCGATATTCTTAACCACATTCACTATATCTGATTTCTTCACTACCTTCTTTTGTGCCTCGACCGACACTTTCTTTAATGTTGATGTAGAAGCCATTCATGTAGGTGGTATTTCCCACCTTGATGGATCCCTCTTTGTCGGTTGTTCTCTCTTCTTTTGTTCTTTAGTTTATGCATTGGTTGGGTGACCCTTGCTCGCAAATTTTCCTATCGGATCGATTTCTTCGGATATGCAATCTCTATCAACATTTCTAGCATAAAATGCTTTTGTAATTCCGTGCAAGCTTCATATTTCATTTTTATCTTCTCAAACAAACCTTCCCAATCAAAAACTGCTACTACTTTTTCACGTACATGAACCATATAAAGATGCTTCCAGTGTTCATATATAGAGTCGAGAGAAATAGGACTACAATCTTGTGGCTGTTGAGGATTTTACAAGCACATGGTATAAACGTTATGTAACCTTTGTTATAGCCGTTCGATGTAAGGTTCAAAAAATAAATTCGTTGACCCAACGATGGTATATATACCCATCCATCCCCATTTAAAAACCACACCTTCTACACTAATAATATCCTACTCAAACTTAATGAAAGATGGCTCAACCTTTTATTAATTCTGCAATGTTTACGCTAGAGGAAGATTTATCTCTTTGTCGAAACTTGGTAGTATACTATCCAGCTAAGGGTGAAGAACGACGAAAAAATAGTTCTATGAGTATGATTTTTTGGGGGAGCATTCATGACAACTTTTGCAGTGAAATCGGTAACCCGAATAACTGTAGTTGTTTTGTCAGTTTGTAATAATAAGCAAATCAGTTGATGAATATACGGATTTAACCGCTAATGTTAATCGATATCGAATGAAAAATGAAATTGATGATGAAGTTGTAGCAAGATCTCTAGAGGAATGACGAAGATGGAAAGGATCAAATTCATATTACGAACCTCATTTTAACATCATTCAGGGGATGGAGAGATTCAACCCATTTGTGTTGATAGTTATTCCACGACGTCAAGATACCAGCGTAAGGAATTGTACTACCCAACGAAGGCGTTGATAGAAAATGCCTCATATAATGAGGGGCTGTAACCAAAACTCAAACATAAGTCGAATGACCGGTTCTAATTTCAATTTTTGATTAAACGAAGATTTTTTTAAAATTAGTAATCACTTTTTACATAAGTATCCATTGATGTTAATTCAAAAAATAGAGTCGTTGATTAAATTTTTCATCTAACAAATGTAATTACTCAAAAATTAAAGTTTTCATTAATTCAAACAATAACTACATTAAAAGTTCAGTAAAGCTAAAAATAACACTATTAATTCAAAACTAGACTGGAAATTAAAATACTAAAATGGAAATTAAAATACTAAACTAATTTACTTCTTCAAGGGTAAACAATTAGAGTTGGATCACTTCATCATCCTCCAAATCGTCAATGCTGATAATATTCAACCTCTTAAAAATATGCTTTTGTTTCTGTAAATAATATTTTCGCTCCGTTGGGGCTAGGTTACTAAGATCCATACCCATGCTTGCATTATCTTGTTGGTCTTGCGATTGAGACGACAATTTTGGTTATGCGACAAAATATCAATGAATTGGGCTTGTTGTTGTGTTCTTTTTCTTCCTTTCTTAATTGTGATTCTCTAAAATACTCGAATATTTCCGCAGTTTTTTTTATCGATCCTTGATTCATCAATCTGGCTTGAAGTACTATGCAACCACCTCTTTCTCCCCCGAAAATACCTTGTTTGCGATCCTTCTTTTTTCTTGCTTCTTTTTTAGCCTTTTTGGTCCCTATGTGTCTCGCCATTCTGCTTGTGGTTCCAACGAGTCTCTCCATTAGGTAGCACTTCAGTCTCATTTTGAGATGTTATAAAGTCTGTATGCTTAGCAAAAAGAGCACTGTTTTGCTCGACAATGAGTTGATGATCAAACCCAGGAACATTATCTTTCAAAATTTTATAACAAGCATCATACTTAAATGGTTGCCCTGTTTGCTTTTGAAATTGCTCCCGACCATCTCGAGTCTGAAATATTTGAGTTAAAACCATAAGTTAATTACTATTATCACCAATAGAAAATAACTTGATTCAATTATATAACTTACCAAATCTTCATGTGAAGCACTGCTTTTAGTTTGCCGATATATAACGTTAAGAATCGACACGAATTCTCTCACTTCTTTTTTGATTGATTTCATCTTATTTTTTAAGGATTTTGGGTCCCTTTCATAAGCATTTCCGCTAAGAAATACAAAGACTTCGTGACTACGTTGACAAAATAGAGCGGATGCTTGTTGAGAACCAATAATTTCATAAACACTCCCAGAAACGTAAGCATTTGTAAGATCAATATCTTTTTTTTTTTTTTTTAAATCCTATTAACCATATTGAACTAAATTAAGAGAATAGAATTTGAGTTGTATAGGTTTAAGAAAATTAAAGAAAAAACTTTGCTATATATAGAGAATTTTTCTCCAAATTTTAAAATATATCCGTTGGGATCCGAGGGTGGAGAACATAGAGCCACTAATAGTAATGGATGGCCAAGATCGGGTGTTAGAGAGGTGTAAAAAAAAAGGTCAAACAAATAATAACATTGAGACGGAAACTTAGTACCCGTCCCACATCAAATACGGATACTGAGTATCCATAAAACATTTTTTTTTACGGATATCGGGTATCCATCTTTCATTTCTTAGCTACAAGTGGGATTAGATTGTGTACTTTGCTAGCTAAGCTAAATCTTTGAACCACATTATAACTAAGAAATAAACCATAGTGATTGGCCTTAGCTATAATGTGGCTAAAACTAATAAAGAACCACCACCATAGTGCTAGGCCTTATGAAAGAGTTAGATCATACGGTATTAATGCATCGTAGACGTTCGTGTTTCTCTCTCTTTCTGCATAACTGTTTTTTCCATAAAATTATCCAATAGTTTTTTTCTAATATTTTCTTCATCTCCAAATCTAGATCTACTCGGATTTGATCTGAGATATTAGATTTTCCGAGTAGATTTGGATTTTGTAATTACTATTTCTTGTTTTCAATAAAAAAAATCACATTATTTGTGATTTTAGGTTTTAGAGTTTGTATTTTTATGTTACTATTGATATCACACGGCTACTTCATGTCATGTAGTTGTATTTATATTCGCCATTAATACGATTTTCTATAGCCTTCAGGCGTTTCAATTGGAACCCGATTATATATTCAAGTATATCTTCGAAGACAAACAATTTCGGTGTGACGATGATCAAGATTCAATCAAACAAGACCAATGCTACTGGAATTGATTATGATAATATTATAGTGCAAATTATCCTTTTTATGAAGGATTTTCTCTTAGTGAAGAAGAAGAACTTTTCAAATGGTGGATGCATAATCAAAACACTATCTTTCAAATTACATCAATTATTTCTATGATCAACAATTATGTACTTTTGCTCGATTACAGTTTTTATGTTGTAATATTTTATTTTGGTACTTTTATATTATATTTATTTGATGTACTTAAATTAGTTAGCATATTCATGACTTCCAATTAATATAATCTGTGGAGGTATTTTCTTTCCTTAAAAAAAGGGATATGTAATTAACGGTGGGGGTATATCCGTAATAAATCAAAAAACATACTCCTTCTGTTTCAGGAAAAGAGTTATTTTTCCTATTTGCACAATTGTTAAGGCAAGATGAAAAAGAATAAATTTTTGTAATTTATTTTCAGATTTACTCTAACAAAAAGTTTAATACTACATATATCTTTATAATGAGAATAATAACATTTCTTGAAATAATAAGGTAGTTTTAAAAATTTGTTATATTTAAAATGAAAGTAACTCTTTTATTGGAACAAAAATTTAAAGAGAAAGTAATTCTTTTTCTGGGAGTGAGTATTTAAGAGGAATACGTGAATCGCACGTGGTACTTCTATTAAACCTTTTTGATAACATACATGAGAGACAAGAATATGAGTGTATTTTTAGCAGGCAGAATTTCAAGCTATTGGTATCATCTTCAGTCTGTCATTCATAAATTCACCATTTCATCTTTCAAAACAAAACCATAATTTTCAGAAATAAAAAAAAAATCTCCATAAAATCATCCGAATTTCCGCACATTTCAGTATTATCTTTAGCAAATTGAAACGGAAAAATTCCACCCTAAAAAACATTTTTCATGGGAGGCATTACTCTGAAATTTATTCACCACCATGGCGGGTTTACTCAGTTCATCTCCCAAACCCAATAATGGTTCTCTAAATCCACCGATCAAACCCATACCTGGTTTTGTTGATCTTCCTAAACCCATCGGTGGTGTTCCCTCGTTACTCATATTTCTTCATTCCCTCTTATAATAATTAATAAATATTTGATTTTTTTTTCTTCTTGATTTTTGTTTTTGTTAATGGCTTCTGTGTTTTTATATCACGTGGTGGGAGATCTGACTGTTGGTAAACCAGAATTGGTTGAATTTACAGAGAATGAAAGTGTTGAATCAGCAATTACAGCAATTAGCAACTGTACTGAAGGTGGGATACCTGTTTGGAAGAAGAGAACACAAATGGTGGGTATTGCTGAGAATTCCGATATGAGACAACAAAGATTTGTGGGTATTATCAATTCTCTTGATATTGTTGCTTTTTTGGCTAGAGAAGATTGTTTGAAAGATCAAGACAAGGCTATGAGAACTCCTGTTTCTGATTTTATTATACCTAATAAATCATTATTGAAGGAGGTTGATCCCGGCACAAGGTGAGAATTTTATTTTTATTATTATTAGATTCATTTGAAACTCTTTATGATCTGATTTATTTATTTAGACAAATAAACAAGAGAATAATCAAAAATTAGAACTCCGTGACACTCAAAGCTACTATATCACCAAATTAAATCTCATCTTATTAGATTAACTAGGTATATGACCGGGCTCAACCACACAGGGGAAACTTAGGGCAAACTTACCGATTTCTAAGATTGTTTTTGTTTTAATCTGATTGATGGATTTCTCTTGTAATCCTCATCTTGAGAGTTCTATTGGGTGGGGTTTTCATGCTTTCCCATTTCTCTCGTTTAGATTTTATTTGGTAGAATTTGGTTCAATTATCATGTGTGTTCATTCTTTACCCATGTCAGGGTTACAGAAAACAAATTTAAGTTTGTTTACTCAAAATTATAGAGATTTTGGTTACCTCTAGGTTTTGACCATTCAACTTCTTTCAGAATGTTACTTTTGAATTCAGATTTGTCATTGCAATGTCTGTGCTTTGATATGATTATCGTATTGAGTAAGGTAACAAATGCTATCATCAGCGTAGTTCTAGTTCCGTGTCTAACTCTCCAATCATCTCAAACTCACACACTCCAACTGTCTCTGATTCTCCTTCTTTATCAATCAATTTGAATTCTGACTGTTCTTACTTTTTTGTGGCTTTAAATGATACTTTTCTCATCAAACTTTATTGACTACTTGTGCACATATTGAGTGGCTTCGAAATTATCAATGATATAGTTTTTATTGTTTTATATGGATTAAGAAAAAGATAGATTTGTTCTAGAGTTAGGCTGGATACCATGAAGTCCAAACAAACGACTGTTTTGGTGTAAAGATGATGTAGATATTAAAATTATGCTGATAAATACAGATTATAGGTGTTGTACCTAGTTGATTTTATTGTATTTTTATGTCCTGTACTGGTGTGGGTTTATGTCTCGTCACTTCTACAGGAAAACTCTCATTATTGGCCTCCATTATTGGAGTTTGAGTGTGGCGGTTAATATTAAAAGTTGTTTTATGTTTGACAGAATCCAAGCATATTTTAATTATTTTTTTATATCTTCATTAAAATAAAATTGAGCTGAATGAGGCAATATATTATTTTGTAATATTTGAATTATAACTATCTGTTCTGTTTAGTTTATTCTAGATGGGATCATTTGTGCACTTGTCGTAAATATAATTCATGTGAACTTCAAATATATTATAGAACATTTTGATAAAGGTAGCATCCTGATCACTTGTGTATAATATCAGTAAGGTGAATTACCAAAATAAGTAAAAACAATACAATCTCTTCAGGAAACTTGACCAGTTAGACACATCCTTATATTTTATTTACCTCTGAATCGTAAAAGCCTTCAGCAATTTTTTTTCAATTATAAGAAAATGTCCAAAACTGATGGCAGCAGAGCTTTATAGTTTACACTTCCTTCTACTGTTTCCTAATCTTCAGGTCATATATTTTCTCAACATTAGTAATAAATTCTACATACTTATCTAAAAAAAAAGGATTCTACATTCTGTCTATATTTATTTTTGGAGTTATACTCTGGATTATGGTGCCTTGTGTTAATTTTTTTACTGTGACTGAACTCTTTGTGAAGATTGATAGATGCATTGGAGATGATGAAGCAAGGAGTTATGCGCCTCCTTGTTCCTAAGAGTGTGGCATGGAGAGGTATGAGCAAGCGCTTCTCGATTATTTACAATGGTAAATGGCTAAAAAATCTCGATCCATCATCGACGGGGAGCAGCAATATATTAACAACCAGTAGCAACCGCTCGTCCACATCTTCTCCCGCCTTTCGTGAGACCAAGTTCTGCTGCTTATCTAGGGAAGATGTAATCCGGTTCCTCATTGGCTGCCTCGGTGCTCTGGCTCCTCTTCCTCTCTCCTCCATCTCGTCCCTCGGAGCTGTGAACTCTAATTTTCACTTTATTGAGGCGTTATCGCCGGCACTAGAAGCAACCCGTAAGGTTCCCCAAGATCCGACAGCAATAGCTGTTATAGAGTCCACAGGTGGGCAAAAAAAGATCATAGGTGAGATTTCAGCTTCCAACTTATGGAAATGTGATTACTTAGCTGCTGCAAGGGCCTTGGCCAACTTGTCGGCAGGCCAGTTTGTAATGGGAGTTGAGGACAATATGACTCCAAAATCTTTTCCGGATATGTGTTTGAATAATAATGATGGTGCTGCTAGAGCGAGGATGAAGAAATTCTCTAGTAGGAGTGTTGGGTTCTTTAGCAGCAACCCAATGAGTCCATCTGCTGGAGGGCGGAACATGATGTTGTATAGAGGGCGGAGTGCACCATTGACATGCAAGGTCACAAGCTCGTTGGCTGCAGTGATGGCTCAAATGTTGTCTCATAGGACAGCACATGTCTGGGTGACTGAGGCTGATAGTGAGGATGATCATGAAGAGACTATGGTTGGGGTGATTGGTTATACTGATATCCTTGCCGCGGTGACCAGGCATCCTGCTGCATTCTTTTCTCCGACTTCTTGAGTTTTGAGTAACTGGATCTTATTTGGTGCAGTGGCAGAGAGGTTGTTGCTTTTTCCTCCGTGAATAAGTCCAATATAAATATCTTTTGTATTTGCTTAGTTTGTTTTCGTAATCATGCTGTTGTATTCATATAAGCTGTATTAATTGGATTTGGATGTTTGTGGACCTGCCGTTGTGGGTTATTGATTCTTTTCTTTGTGGCAAATAAAATTAATTAATGGATTCGAATGTATACAATGTTACTGTAGTCAGCATAAATCTGTTTTTTTTTTTCTGAATGAAGCGCCCCACAAAGGGAAGAAAACTTGTCCAGTGTCGAAAAAGGTGTCTCGGAAAGAAAGCTAAACTTCTCTGTTAAGACAGCCTGTGGAAGTGTTCTCTCTAGTTAGTACATCTCTTCATTAAGCAGCCATACTTAGGTAGGCTTGCATCCTTTTTGTGAACAGTGTATAGTATTCTCTATACAAGGTTACAACTTACAGCTTTAGTTTTGGATTCCAATTAGAAGAATTTGAAAGTTAACTAAACTCAACCTTATTTCAGGTTTTTCTGACGCCACACCGCCTATCAACTGTAATTCCACCATGAATCCTACTGTCCTCCTTTTCACCTAGAACTGAGAAGTACCATAAAACAAAATGCTATGGGCTATAAACATTGTAGTATGAGTTCTATTTCTGATCAACAAAGACAAAAAAGTAAGAGCAAACAATTAAAAAAAAACAACTGAGTATTTGAGTGTAGCCTCTTTCTTTTCAAAGAATACAACCTAAAGTTCCAGAAGGCACTCATGTATGTTTTTTGTTTTTAGGATGGATTAGTGCAAGATACTTTAGGCCGGAATACTTAAGATGACTCAGGGCGATATATAATGATTTCTTGCTGCTTGAAATACCGCCGGTCTTCTTCATCCACAAGAACAAGATTCAAATAGTACTTGACACTGAATTTGTTGTTAGTATTGCGATATGTTGGTGTCAGTTCATATGGGCTAAGAAAGAGTCTAACTGGAATCGATTCTCCTGAAAAGTAGAATAAGCAGACAAGTCAGAAGCTGCTATTTTCGATATTCAAGACATGTCACAGGTACATGATTTAAGAAATGCAAGTCAAATTCAACTGACTAATGAAAGTAACCAATGCAGATAGGTGGGTAAGAGCCCACTCACTGAACCCTAACTATCTGGTTATTTAAACTTCCAACAGGACCTTTTTCTAACATTTTTAACACCCAGAACTGGAAAAATAAATAAATAAAATCAGATCTAACATAAGAGATCAATCTCTTCAAGATACAATCTGATTGACAAGGAGATTACTCTCACATCATATACGAGGCAGGAGAAAACAATCAAAAAGCCAAACGCTACAACGAAATTAAAAGAACCAAAACAAATCAGATAAAATTATTGGTCAAGAAAATACCTCTAACTGGAGCACCATCCATCAACTCAAATTTTGCAAGGGTCTCTGTCTCAACATATGTATTAGCTCCTGATCCTGTTGACTCTCGGCGTCTGATCTCAAGCTCCATATTTTTTATCTTGATTCTCACAAGTAGAAAATATATTTTGCCAATGATAACATCCTTTAAATGATACCTAGACAATAAGCGAAAGACAAAATTTTCTTAGCTTATACTATTTGACTGCATTAGAAATATATCAGTACGGAGGTATATCCAAAAACTAAAACATGAGAGTGTATAACTTACTTGCTTTTATTGTACTCGAACTCAATGTGTAGGCAATCTTCGATTCCAACTTCCATCTGTGCAACACATCAACTTAATACTATAAGATAAATTAAATAACGCTCCATGCAACTTTTTGTACAGACTGGTGCAACCTCAGTGTTTCATTTAGTTTGGTGAAGCAGCACTTAACAAGAAAGATCATAACAAAAATTGACTGGCAAAGTCGAACAATAACTTTTTGTGAAAGAATAGCAATAACCTTCTAACAAGCTAATGAATTTTTTACCAACCTTGATGCTGTTGTTGATTGATGGGGGTGGCGTAAAGTTCCATACCTGAGGAAATGAATCACAATTGACATGAAAGAAAAGAACAAAAATGAACTACTTTATAAGTAATATTAAGTTAAATCGAAACACCATTCTTATAATAAACATAAGATCAAGCCATAAAAATAAATGTTGGTGACAAGGTCTTTGCTTTAAGAACTTCCTGGTAGACAAAACGAGGATATCCAGACTTTGCAGATAAGGTTATTCGTAGTTCAACATCGGATTGACCATGAATTTCATATAATAAGTGGGTAGACAATGAAGGGAGATGCTACATAAATGCATTTTCCAACCTAAAAGCAGTAACTTGAAACGCACTGATTGAAAAAATGGCGCATTCAGTGCCTAGGTACAGAAATTAAGTAAATCTGTAAGGTGTAAAATATTGTAAAGAAATAACGGATTACCACAAAGTCTTGACACACGACAATGTTGCTCACATAGCTACGACTGATTGTCACTTTTAGAATATACCTGCATAAATGAAACCAAAATTCAAGTCACCGTAGATTATACTACACACACAGGAATTTGTATCCTGAGTGCAGAAGAAACACAATATTGACATTGATTGGAAACTTCAGAATTTTGTGGTAAATGTAGAGACTTAGAAAGTGAACTAATTTTTAGGAGTGCCTGACAGCCAGAAGAGGTTAATTGTGTATTCACGATGTAACTCACTAACCAGCACAACAGCATTGAAAAGGATTTGACAAGTAGAAGCAGAACTCACCTAAGCCTTACATTAACCCCGTTGTATGTCTCATATGGCATTTCAACAGTCGAAAACTCGAAGGGGTAAGTTTTTTTTTCATATATGTCACCGGGAACATCCAGTTCACGAACTGCAATGAGTATGATAAAAGTTAGGGTTCAATACAATCCAGTCATCTACTTAAATTAACTAAAAAATGGGTAAAGTGATGGCTAACAAGAGTAAAGGTGCAGTCGCTATGACGACATGCTGCTGGACATGAAGGGGAGAAACTCCCTTGTAGGTGGCCAACACGAACCATGACCTTAAAGTCCTCTTACTTCTTTTATCTTTTTTTATTTAATAATCTTACCAGGCCCAACCCTTTTCTAAAATAAATATAAGGAAACGTATTCATTACAGTTAGTTAAAGAATCATATGCGAAAAGCACACTCACCTAAGGAAGTAAAATCGTAGAAGTTTCCTCTATCTAAGTACAGCTCTGCGAAGAAAATTACACTTAGAATCAGAAAAGCATTATATTGATATAAGGAAGCTCATGAACAATAACCCAAAACATCAGAATAGTCCGCTAGAGGAACAAAAAACATAAATTACAGCATTCATATAATCTGCACTAAGTGACTGCTCGGTGAAAACAAGTAAAACAAAATACAGCCCAATACATGCGTTTAATGAGGTGATGTGGCTTCAGCAGATATGCCTTGTAAAGGAATCCTAAACACTATGAGAACTTGAATCAAGTACACCAACCTATTTGGCCAAGGAGCTCAATTTTAACACCAGTATGTTCGACTTTCTTCCCTTGAATTGGTTCTAAAACAACCTGTAAAATTGTGATATTATTTGGCATTGCTCTCTTAGTTGCACATTTATCATTCCATATTATTTACAAAACCACAAGTAAACTAACAAATATGCACAAAAGAAAAACCACAAATGATACCTCTCCAACAATGCTTTCTTGACTTCGGAATAGAGGAACCATTGCTGTTTGGCCATTTTCCTTCTTTAATTGTACCTATCGAATAATTAAAAGATAATAGAAGATTTAGCTGGATTGGAAAGACAATGATGCACCTGAGAAGGAAAGAAATAGTTGATTTTCTTGGGGATGGATGTGGCTCCCTTCAATTTCATTGTTGAGGTTGTTTTGTTGCAATTGTAACAAACTGTTATGTGTTTGTTGTTTTTTGAGGTTTCCACCTACTTGCTCAACAAATTTAACGAATGGAGATTGGGGAGAGAATGATGCACTTTTGCTCAAAAGAGGCAAGAAGATGAAAATTAACAATGTTGCTTAAGTAGGTACCTGCTTGCGAGTTCTTCCATCAACAAAGTTTATGGAAATGTGACAAGGTGACTTGAAAGCTCCAATAAGGTAATTCTGGTTGGAGTAAATGCTTCTGATTCAGCATATTAATATAAACCATGAAAAATAGGCTGATAATGAGATTCTTATGAATCTTACCATTCTTTCAAACCAGATCCTGATTTAGAGCCTTTGTTACGCATAAAACACCTGCACTCATAAAACACTTGCATGTTTACGAACTCAAAAAACAAGAGATTTGAAGTCCTTCTTTTGTGATCGGTAAGTAAGCTGTGATTCAAAATAGAAATCTCTTTGAAAACCCTAAATCAGGTATAATAAAAGAGAAAAATTTAAAAATGCTACGATAACAGATCAGGGCAAAGAGAATACCAACAAGTACGAGATTGGTTCCGAAAACCTTGAATAGGATGATCAGAGCTCAAAACTAAAACCCTAATTCATTAAACACTCTGGGATATGGAGGGAGACTGATGAGAAGCGGATGATTATTGAATTTTGTCTGGTTTTGGGAAGGAGAATTAAACCAGAGACAGAGAGAGAGAAATGATGAGTGGCATTCGCTGTAAAAAAGAAACAGAAATTTATTTTCTTTGTAGAAACAAACTCGAAGAGTTCATACCAACAACACTTTGACAGAACAGAGTTAGTAAGGTGCATTGGCACGTGATATGCACGTGACAGTAAAGCTAACGTGAGTAAATTCAAGCTGCCTCACCAGTTGGCTTGAATTAAGAAAGAGCTAAGTGTTTTGGTTATGGTTTTGCTTTTGTTTTGTTATTTTTTGTTATTTTCTTTTTCATAATAAACCTTTGTAAAAAGTATAAGAGTTTAAAATACATTTTGATCCAGTTGATCAGGCTGGAATTGAGACTTCAGTCTATCATCAATACTTAAAAGATCATAAATAAAACCAGGGGTATTGGTTTTGCGAGCCAATGCAAAAGCTACTTAATTAATATTCTTACTACGATAAATTAAGACAATATTTTTATTTAATCCTCTAAGGATTTGAGCATTTTATTTACAAGATCTAAAATTGGTAACACGTTCTGGTTTAATTTGGTCTATTTTTCATCCAAAGCTTTAAAAATTCTGTCATATGTACCCTCAAATTGCATATCAATATGTTGGAGTGTCCTTGTCCATTCCAGAGAATATAGGATTTCTTGCGCCTCCATCACTTCGAGCCTTTTTCTTCAAGATTTTCACCTCTATGCACCATCTAATACAACATCTAAGAATTAGAATAACTATGTCAATATTAGTATTCTTGTTATATGCAGTTGCCAACTTATTTTTATAAATCCCGGAAGATGATGTTGCCAAATTGGCTTTAGTCTTCTATTATTCTGATTTGTTCTCCTTGTATTTGGCAGTTCTCTGTTTATCTTCTTGTTAAGCTTCCATTCATTCTCTGCAGTTGAGTATGTATAATTTAGATTTGATGTTACGTTTTTAAACACCTTGTCACATATGGTTTTCCAGATGTACCATATTATTGTAGCACATTGAGCATCCTACTTACATTCATTAGTTTCCCAATCTATAAGACTAATATGCCAATCCAGTATCCATTGTTTGACTGAAATAGGGTAGGTACCAGGGGGAAGGGACTATGGTGTGAGGCAAACCAAACACTCATAGCGAAGGGGAATTAAAAAAATACATGCTCAAGAGTTTCATCATGTTGAGAACAAAGAGGATATAAATTTGGGATACCAATGTATCTAGAAGGTCTAATAAAAGTTGGAACCATGTCTTGCATGCATTTATAGATAAAAATTTAGATTCTAGATTCCATATTATGTCCAATTAGGAGGTACCAGAGTGGTTTGGAATTCCCTGAATGGATTTATAGAGAGATTGAGTTGAGAACATATTGTTGATTGTTGGGAGCCATCTGGGTTATCAATTTCTATTTATATTGATATAAAAAGAGTAATAACATGCACATTATTAGCATCAAAGATAGTATAAACTAAATCAGTGTTCCAAGATCCTTAAGAAATTAAGTTTTTAAGCAAGGTGCCTCTGAAGGTGGAACTTGATAAAATTTCCGGGGTTTTGTTTAAAGTTGAGATCTATCTTTCCTCCCAAATAAGTAATTTATCTCCTAGACCTATTTTCCATATGCAATAAGGCCTGATCTGTTTTAGTCCTTTCTGAAGTAAACTCCAGATCAAAGATCCCTTTCTGGAAATTCCAAGGTCTAGAGGATGTCTGTTATTTGGGAAACACTTAGCCTTTAAGACTAAAGCCCATGGTTCTTCAGGTTTTTTTTGGTAATTTTTAATAAAATCCGCCTAATTGTGCTAGATTGTTTGTAGTTATGTACCTAAATAATAACCTTCCTTGGCTTAGAGGCTTGCTTAAGCCAGTCTAAGCTTTGAGGTATAATCATTTGGTGCCTTCCTTTTTCCCCAACCGAAAATCTCTTTGAATGGAAGTAAGTTGGGCAGTTATGATTTCAGAAATAACATAGCAGCCCATTTGATAAATGCGCATTGATTACGAGGTAAATTTCACTGCCACTATCCTTGTAGCCCGTGAGATACCTGACCATTTTTTGAGTCTACTTTTGAATTTACGTACCATGGAATCAAAACATTTTATTTTATATTGGCCAATAAAAAGAGGGGTGCCCAGATAATTATCAGAGATTAAAATTTTCTGAACCTTGGGAATCTTCATGATCATTTTTCTAAAATTGTTTGGAACATCCTTATTGAACAATATCCCAGACATTTGGAAGTTGATCATCCGCCATGTGGAAGAACTAAAGGTGTTTATGACCTATAAGAGGTTTCTAGTATTAAAAAGAGAGCCTTTAGATAATCTCAAACAACCGTCAACAAAGAGCAAGCGAGTGATGGAAATATATTGTTTTTGCTACCTTAATGTCATTGATCTGACCGGTGTCGTATCCGTCAAAATATTTCACGTTCTCACTTTTCAAAATATAGATTAAGTACAATGGTAAGAACAAGCTCGTTCCACGAGAGATGGTGATTGTTATTTAATTTAATTAATTATGTAAAATGGGGGATTTTTATGAATGGTTGAAAGCAATTTAAACTGAATTGAAAGCAAAGAAATAGTAAAAGTATCAATGAGATGGGAATATTGGTTAGGGATTCATCTTCATTCACAACCATGTTCTTATATCAATACTTAGAATTGAAATTTAATATCTCATTATCAAAAGCCCTAGAAAATTTTGATCGTGATTTTATTTCATTAATTTCCTAGAGTCATAAATTCCCATAATGATGAGAATATGAATTCTACCTAGAGAATAACCCCACGCATCACGCAATTAGGTTTAACCCTCTAAGATTTATAAGATTGGCAAAATAGTATAATTAATGTAATTGACATACCCGGGTAGTCAATTTAACAGAGGTCGCAATTACAAGAAAATATCAATACAATCCGTAATCATATACTACTTGTAATTAAGATTTGTCAATATTTCAGTATTAACAACCCTAATCATACTATCACTAAATACTCAGCTTATTCAAATGCCCAGGTTGGCATCACTACTTATAGCTCATTACTTAGAGCTCATCGCTCACATCCTATTCATCAAAGGTCAATGCTCTAGTGATAGACACATTTTTGTGTCTAAATTGTTCTCAATTCTCTGTATTACTAGTGCTCGATTGTGTACTTATTGGGTTATTTTATGTGTTTGTAGGTATTTTTGGAAAAATCGGCTCAAAAGTGTTAAAAGCACCCGAGAAAATTACTAAAGGCACCCTATGGATAGGGGGCAACCCCCTTTCAATTTGAAAATCCTAAATTGGCGAGAGATATTTTCTTCGCGTAATAGAGTTTTGTTGGATTTAGTTACCGAGATTCATGGGATTTAAACGTGTTTATCACAAATTGAAGAAACTATCAAAAGAAGTTGAAACACGTCAATCACAAATGTTTAAAGCCGTGATACAAGCTGGAAAATATGGAATTAAGGCCGGAAAAGAGTTTCATTTTTTGTTTCGGATAATCAAGAATTAGAGTTGGTTTTGGATAGACTTTTGAGTCCTTATCGGTCCATGATGACTAGTTAGGGTTTGCTGAGCCTATATAAAGCAAAAAGAAGGAAGAAAAACGCATTCAGATTGAGCCGGAAAAATTCAGAAAAAATTCTCGTGAAGAAGAAGAACATACTACATTCCAAGTCTGTCGAAGAATCCGTTACCTATTATTATTTGTCCACTACTCCCAAGATCAGTAGTATACCTAGCAGTTGTTATTCACCTTTCACCACCGCAGAAACACCAATTGCAACAATTATTTCCGTAGTTGTTTTCTGTGTCAATCTGTTTTCTTGTTTTTTTCTTCATCTTGTAAACACTTTGAGCCATGAATTATTATTTTGAGAGAGTGATTACTATGAGGATCTAAACCCTATTGTTGAGGCTATAGAGGAAGCCATTCTTCCAATAATAAAATGGTGTATTTCTTTTTAATTAATTTTTGCAATTCTTTTTATGATTTTTGCGTTGATTTGAAATTGATTAAATGATTTTTATTAACTAGATGTGATTTCATTTAATGGTTCATGCTTAGTCTAGAGCTCTTGATGTTTCATGCTTGTGATTTACACCTATTATTTTGAAAATCTACTTTTGGCAATATTTTAGAATCAAATTGAATGTGTGAAATTACAAATTTTTTGTTCTTAATTGAATCACTTAAAAGTTGGCTAATGGTGGAATCCTTAGTCTCAGTTTTCTCTATATTCTTGAATCAACTTTTAATTGAGTTTTCTATTTTAGTTTTTAAATTAAGTCTAAAACAAATCTTCACAAGTCCTAGCAAACAAACTAATTTTTTTACCACTTTTTTGAAATTACCATCTAGTCATGGTAACACAGTTTATCCTTTGAATTACTAATAATTTAATTCATTATTAGACATATTATCATACTAAGACTTGATACTATTTAGTCTACTTAATTAAACATAAAATTTAGCAATTAGTCTCAAAAAGTTACTACCATGACTTAACCAAAATAGTAGTAGTCCATGACTCCGCTATTTTCTACGAGACATCAAATACATCACATGTGGGGATTCTCATTGGGATATTGGTCTGGCGGTTTAGAACAACATATGGTGTGGAAACACATCTATGATGGTAAGGTAATGAGTAGTGAGACAGTTAAGAGCAGTTGAGAGGATGAGGGAGTAATGGTCATAACAAGACTATAAATGAATGACTTCATCTATTCAGAAAAATCTCCAAGAGATAATCATATTTACAGTCATAAGTCTAGCCTTCACCATAGTTCAACAACTTCACACTGTAAATTTCATCACCTTTTATGCTTCATTCCCCTAAGATAAACCCATAGTCTCCACCTTTGTCACCGAAGCAAGATGTGAACGATCATTTCTTGGTTTACGTCTTGTACGATTTCGATTTCTCGAACCTAAAGAATGTACTTTTTACAATACATTTATTTTTCACCCTATTACAACAAGCATTCAATCATACATGGTGGTGTTCATGGTAAACTATGAACGATAATTACAAGACAAAATTAATTCATTAACCAAGAAGCATGTATTGCAAAATCTCATATATCCCTAACCAATAAAATAAATAAATTAGATACTCATATTTTGGAGTTCACACAATTAAGTTGAAGAAAAAATTAAATTAAGAAAATCCTAGACAGGCAAAGACGAGAGCAAGCTACTTGAAATTGCAGCGACAACGAGTTTCTCATTTCTATGGGGACTTTCTCCAAACACCTTGTGTGCCTCCTTTTAGTTATAGAGAGGTATATTTTCCTTCGATTTCTAGAGCTTAAATACAACTCCTTCCCAGCGAATTTCATTTAGGAAGCAATACTAAGTTTCCTTATCACATACAAATTCTAAAAACAAGTAAATCCCTAGCCATTCATCACAAAAACAATCCAACAACAACTACTTGAGATGTTTTCTCGGGCAGAAAATAAGTCCAAAACCCCACAAAATTTTGTCCAAAACCAAATCTTATTCATACCCAAACCTTATATCCCGATTTGGCATCAAATTCCTCTTTCAATTCCTACCATTCAACATTAATTTCACAGCGCATCAGGACAACGTAAAAACGCCACTTTTTAGCTCTTTTCGGGAAGAATTTCATACCAAATCTACATATTCTTTCACCTAAATTTGTACCGATACTTCCTCGCTCATTTCAACAACATCTAACCTAGCCACTGCACCACAAATCACTAACATACAATATTTCCTCCATTAATCACCATCGACTACAATAGTAGGCTTCAACTTATTCCTTGTCTTCTTGTTTTCAAAACCTTATCCAAATCTTCTTACAACTCACTGGAAACTCAAATCAAAGTGAAATCATCAATCCTAATCATACCAGATTTCTAAACACCCTTTTAATCCCTTTGTTCATAACATTGCAGCAACACCTTGTCCAATCAGTTTTCACAGATTTTTCTTGATTCAATTCTTCACGAAACCATCACAAGTCGAGCCATCAGTTCCTAGGCAAATAAATCATTATGTTGTGTTATTTATCACCACAGAATCACGTATTTACTATTTGGAAACTCAACCAAATGAATCCTTGGCACCGACGAAAAGAATTTTAGCAGACTACCTGGTCATGACCTGAAGCTACTGGTTTCAATTGAAGAAACTGGTCGTGTAACAACAAATTGACCTAGTTTTACATATGAAGAAGAAAATAAGCGCCCGAGTATTTAGCTAAGTCTAATGTTGGTTTCCTGAACATAATGACGGGGTGTTGAAATATTTTTCTATTTAAGTTCGTTGGTTGACTCAAGCAATTCGTTAGAGACAGAAGTAGTTGCCTCCAGTAATTTTTCTTTCAATACAATTTAGACTTGCGCGCTTTGAATCCCTCGGCACCAATGTCTCCAAGCAATGGATTGAGCCTTTATTTCTCTTCTTTCACTTCATATGACTCCAAAATACCTATAAAATATAAAAAAACGTAATATACACCAATACAAGAGAAATGACTAAGAAATACATAAAAAAATGATATTCAAATTATGTGTTTCAGGCTCTTATCATGATCTTGTTGGAAGATTCAGCTTCCTTGATAAGTCTAGACAGACCATCCATACAGATGAGAAAAATATAAGGGGATATGGGATCTCTTTTCCTAAGCCCCCTAGAAGGGGAGAAGAAATCCCTTGGGGTCGCATTACAAAGAACTGTAATTTAGGGGGTACTAATGCATTGGGTTATTAGTTCACACCAGGTACTACAAAACCTCAGTTTTTCCATAACTTGGATCAGGCACGACCAGTTTACTTTGTCAAAGGCCTTTGTCATATCTAATTTCATTCCTAAGGTTCATGTTTTATTCTTCTTCTTTTTTTCATAGAGTGAATGACTTCTTGAGCAAGAACTATATTGTCAATAATTTTCCTATATAGGATGAAAGTTGATTGAGTTGGGGAAATTATTCGATAAGATTGTTCTAAGTCTATCAGCAAGGATCTTAGAGATGATTTTATAAGTAGAATTACAAAGGCTAATAAGTCTTAACTCAGTTGGGTTTTGAGGATTATCTACTTTAGGGATTAGAGATGAGAATATTACATTCATTTGTTTTAGCAAGTATTTTGTCCTAAAGAAGTGCTAACCCATAGCTATGATATCACTGTTAATCAAAGGCCACTGAATTTTCAAAAACCTTAGATTGAAACCATATTTTCCTGGTGATTTGTTAGGGGTTATGTTTATCACTGGATATTTTCTTACTTGTATGCATGGATATAATATACTATATTAACGACATGAAGATATTAAGAAATAAATGGTATAGCATTGAAGAGTATATAAATAGTGGTGGAAGCAGGCGGAAAAAGGAGTTCATTTTTCTATTTTACAAGAGCAGTAGTTTAGTTTAGGTTTCTTCTTTTTATTTTCTATTTACTTTTTAGTTCTAGTTGTAATAGATAACTAATCCTCTCTACTGTGGATGAGGAAAAAACCATTTTTATTATGTAAAGAATTCAGGTACTTTCTCTAATAAAGTATTATTTTAGGTATAATTGATTTATTAATTTTTCTTCTAAAAAGCTTTGTTCTTTATTGGTTTGGAATAATCTTCGATTATTGATGTTTTATAAGATAAGAAAGTTATATCTTTTGGATAACAACGAAAACAAACGTCATATTTTCCGAGACGTATATGTTGGTCCTAAATCGTCTTGGGTTATGGTACTGATATTTTCTAGATATTTCAGGATTGTTTTATATAATTAATTTGGTGGAATCCAAAATCCTAGTTTTTTTCCCTCTTTCATGTTAGTTTATTTATTTTATTAGTATTAATATTTTTTTATTTTATCTATTTAATATTTAATTTAATTGTAAATTGAAAGTGAAAATTATTTACCATGGACGACCCTTGCTTGCATATTGTCCAATCGACAACCGTGCTCTTGCGGTATCACAATAAAAATTTACATCAGGATTCTTATTGGGGTATTGGTATGGCGGTTTAGAGCAACGTGTGGTGTGGCAACACATCCACGACGAGAATGTAATAAGTAGTGGGACATTTAAGAGCAGTTGAGAAGATGGGGGAGTAGTGGTCATGCAGTCTTCCTGACATAGTGTACATGATTCCACCATAATTTCCACGATTATCACTTCTCTATCTTTTCACAACTTCTACGACTTACGAGAAATCAACGTGTTCACTATAAGACTATAAATAAATATATTAATCTATTCAAAAGTCAAGTGATCTATCCCAGAGATAATCAGATCTATGGTCATAAATTCACTTCACAATAGTTCAATAACTACACACTACCATTTTCATTACATAGTGATTTCTCAACCTTTTCTGCTTCCCTCCCCTAAGATCAACCCATCATCTCCAACTTTATGACTGAAGGAATACGTGAGCGAACATTTCTTGGTTTAGGCTCGTCTTGTACGATTTTGATCTCTCGAACCTACAAAAAGTATTATTCACGGTACATTTGTTTGTCACTCTAAAACAAAAAGGTATATGCAATATCATAGGGAACGACCAGTTGATCTGTGTGTGAGTTAGATGCTTCAATTTAGTGGGTTTGCTTGAACGGTCAACATGTGTCTTAGTTTCTTAAATCTTATTGTAGGGAGACCCTTCGTGAAAATATCTTCAGTTTGATCATGAGTTGAAATGAAGCGATATTGAGTTGGTAGGAAGCAACACGTTCACAAAAAAAGTGGTAGTCTATCTCGTTGTGCTTTGTCCGCGAGCAAAATACTGGATTGGTTGTAAGGTATGTTGTTCCAGTATCATCGTACCACAGCCTTGGAGGAGAGTTGAGCATGATGCCTAGTTCTTGAAGCAGAGATTGAATCCAATTTATTTTAGTTGTAGTGATTGCATGTCCACAATATTCGTCTTCGGTGCTGGATCGAGATACCATTTGTTATTTTCAAGCACACTAAGAGATGATATTGGGTTCAAGAAAAATACAGTAATCATTAGAGGAACGCCAATCATCTAAGCATATCGCCAAATCAGTATCATTATATGCATTCAAGGATAAGACATTGAGTGACAATAAAGAGGATTTTGAGATTGTAATTCCAAAATCAGTGGCATGCTTCAAATATCAGATAATATGTTTGACAACAAGTCAATGTTAGTCAGATAAATGTATATGCTGACATACTTTGTTCACTGCATATGTAATATCAAGGCGAATAAAGGTGAGATATTGTAAGGCGCTTACGATATTTCGATATAGTATATGATCGAAAAATTTAGAACCCATATGTTGATGTAGCTTGATTGTTACCACTTCGTAACATCCATTTTGGTATGATCCAATAGATCCATAATATATTTTTTTTGACAAAGAAAAAAGCCAATTAGAGTGACAAATAACTTCAATACCAAGGAAGTACGACAAAGCTCCCAAATCTTTGATAACAAAAGTTTCTTGTAGCTGCATAATTAATGACTTAATTAGGTACATATCTGAACCTATAACTATTATATCGTCAACATAAACAAAAATAAAAAAATTAAACTTATTTTGCATGTTTAATGAAGAATGATGTGTCACAGCTTTGGAACCGCGAAATCCAATATGCAAAAGGTAAGATATTAGGCGATTGTACCAGGCACGCGGTGTTTGTTTGAGACTGTGCAATGATTTGTGAAGCTTGCACACATGTGTCGATTATTGAGAATCTGTATATCCCGACGGTTGTTCCATGTAAACTTCTTGATCCAAAAAACATGAAGAAACATATTTTTGATATCAAGTTGATGCAGTGGAAACCCATGAGTGACGACAAGACTGGGAACAATACGTATTATGCAAGGCTTAATAACTAGACTGAACGTTTCTTGGTAGCATAGACCATGTTGTTATTGGAAAACTTTTGCTACAAACCGATCTTTGTAGCGTTCGACTGACCCATCGACCTTCCATTTAATTTTAAAGACCCACTTACAACCTAGAACATTCATAGAAGGTGTATGAGAAACAAGGGTTTACCTTCCATTTTGAATATGAAAATTATATTGGGAATCCATAGCCTGTCTCCAGTGAATATCTTTTTGGCATAGGAGTAACATGTTGACTCATCTATGGGAAAGATATGATTAGTGGCATTGAGCAGTTTAGGATTGTAAATTCCATTTTTAGCTTGTGTCACCATGGGGTGACTTGGAATGGAAACATGTCATGGTTATTGTTGAGGTGAGATTAGAATAGGTTTAAATCAGATGGTGATGGCGGAAGCGATTGAGTATTGGTTAAAGAATTTTCTGGGATATCATTTTGTAGAAGTGAAAGTTCTGTTGTGTGCTACTAGAGGACAAAATTGGAGTAATGATAGGTTCTAGGGTGGCTACAACAGGTTGGTTGGTTGGTTGTAGGTTGTATTATTGGGATTGTTGATAATGTGTTAGATAAGAGAATGGGTAAAGGTAAGATATTACTACTATGATATACATGAGCGGATGTTTTATTGTAAGTGAAAATAAAAGACGTATTTTTCAAACTTAACATGTATTGAAACATACAACCTACTTGTTTCATGATGTAAACAATAGCAACCTTTTTTATTTTAGATGTTAACCACGAAGATACATGGTAAATAGCGATTATCTAATTAATTACGCCAATAATCATGCAAATTTGAACATATAAAAAAAAGTATTCCGATGTGCACAAAATATTTATACTCATGATCCTTTCTAAAAATTAGAGAACACTTGTTAGAATACTTACCCGTAAAAAACGACATATTATTAATTAGGTATAGGGAAGTAGAGAAACCGTCGACCCAATAGTCAAGCGGTATTGAAATGTTCTACATTAGAGCCAGACCAGTCTCAACAATGTGCCTATGTCATCTTTCATCAAGCCTTTTTTTATGTGTATGAGGGTATGTGAAATGCTGCAAAACTTCTTCGGAAGTGAGAAATCTCTTGAGTTCTATAAATTCACAATTGTTATCATATTGAAAAATCTTTATACGATGATTTAGTTGATTTTCTACTTGTATCCTAAAGTTCAAAAAAATTGTAAATGCATCAGATTTCTGGAATAAAGGATAAAACCAAATATATCTAAACCATCCATTAACAAATATTATGTAATAACAATAACCATACGTTGAGAGTACTGGAGAGGGTCCCCAAATATTTGAAAACATTAAATTTAACGATCTTTCATACTTAGTAGAACTTAAAGAGAATAGTAAATTATGAGTTTTTTTTCATATTGCAAGTATGGCAAAACATCAATTTAGAATCACTAACAGGAAGCAATTATTTGATAACTACAATTTTAACAATGTGTAACATAGGGTGCCTGAGAAGTTTGTGCCATATGTCTAATGAAGTTTTTTCCCCAACCAAACAAGCGTTTGGAGATAATAAGTAACTCAAATCAAAATAATAAAGTCCTCTATAATTCAGTCCTCGAAAAACTATTATTCATGTGTCCTGATCCGTCACAACAAAAAAATTAAGATGAAATTCAAAGAATACATTATTATCACGAGAAAATTGGGATACTGGTAAAGGATTACTAGAGATGTTAGGAACATGTAATATGTTTGTAATAAAAAATTGATGAGATGGGGTAGAGAATGTACCAGTTCCAACATGTTCTATTGGAAGAGATGATTCCTTACCAACGGGAACTCCATCAGACCCGGCATAATCATGATGAATATGTAAAGGTTGTAGGTCGTTGGTAACATGGTTGGTTGCATGATAGACACATTTATGTTTCTAATTCATTCTCAATCTTTATAGTGTTGGAACTCAATTATGTGCTAATACTGTCACTTTATTATATTTGTAGGTATTTTTGAAGAAATAAACATTTGAGAAAAATTGGCTCAAAAAGTTGTAAAGGCACCCAGAAAATACTAAAGGAACCCTTCCAGAATTTATAAAGGCACCCTGCCTTGGATTACGGGCACCCACCTATTTCAAATTCAAAATTAGGCGGGAAACTATTTTGTTCTCTTACGTGAATCTGAGTTTGAATATTTGAAGATATTATACGTGATTTTTGGGGCTTTAAAACAGAGAAGATATTGTCCTTATCAAGAGTGAGATGCACATAATCAAAAGATACGCAAAATCAAAGAAAAATATCAAATCAGATCACGCGGGTTATGAGAAAATAATACCCGAGAATATTTGCTGTTAATGATGATTTCTTGAAGATTCGGTGGCCTGTGGTGTATAAATAGGATGTGTTAGAGTCATATGGGGAGCAAAGAGTATTGGGGAGAGCTTAGAATACGCAGAGAATCCATAGAAATCAAAATAGACAAATTATGATGCTGCTACTGTGAAAGAGAAGATGAAGAACATAAGGCGTCAGAGAAGTGTCGCTGATAGTGTTGCTGAAGCAGTCGTATTTCAACAGCACCTGAAGTCCGTACTTTTCTCCTGTTTTCTTTTCTTTCTTCTGTAACGCAGAGAACACTTCTCTGTAACGCTTATAAGCGTATCAAATATCCTGTGTTACTATTATTTCACCATTGTAAGCACCTTTTAAGCTATGGAATATATTTTTGAGTGTTTTTCCAATACAATGAGGAGCTAAACTCCATCTCTGAGGTGACAGAGGAAGCTAATTTTCCAAAGATTATGTGGTAATTTTTATTTAATTAATTTATGCAATTCATTTATGATTAATTGCCTTGGTTAAAAATTGATTTAATGATTTTTGTTAAGCAATTGTGATTTCGTTAGATGGTACATGCTTTGGCCTAGGTTTTAGATGTTCCATGCTTTTGTTATACAATTGTTATTTTGAGAATCTACTTTTTGCAATATTTTAGAATCAAATTAAATGTTAGAATTGCATAATTATAATTATTGAATTTAATCACTTTAGAAATTGGAAAATAGTGGAATCCTAGCCTCAGTTTACTCTAAATCTTGTTATAAATTTTATTTTTGTTTTATGATTTTTAGTCTTAGAAATTAGATTTAAAAACAAATCTTCACAAGTCTTGATGAACTTTATTTACCACTATTTACAAACACATCAATTTTTGGCGCCGCTGACGGGGACTTGTTTTTAGATTTATTTTTTTATTTTTAGTTTAATTTAGGATTTATTTTTACTTTTTTGTTCTTTTTTACGCGTTTGGTATTTTATGTTCTTTTCAGATTTGAAGCGAAACTAAAAAGGAAAGGAGAAAGTGCTATAAAAAGGAAGTAGAGCCAAAGAAGGAAAGAAAAGAGGATTCCAAAAGGAGTGAAGAAGATTTTATTTTTATTTTTAGATTTATTATTATTTTTATTATTATTTTTTTTAGTTTTTAGTTTTTATTTTTAGAAACTGTATTAGGGTTTGGCTATATTTTTATAATTATTTTAGGTATTTTTCTGTTTTTCTTATTTTTGGACTTTGGACTTTGAACATTATTATTAATTTTTAAACCCTACGGAAGGGTATTTAAATATAAACTGCAACAGGGAAGGACGACAATTACGATATTGTCTCGGCCCCTCGGGTTCGTACACTAACACAGGAGTTGGTAGCCCGAGTCGACTGCAACCGATTCATCCCCCGTCTGGTACGGGAGGTAAGACTTGATCAACCCACGAATCCCATGCAAGTGGGTTTACTGTATTCCTTCTTATGCATATATGTTGAGGAATTGAATACGGATTTATTTTCTAGTAAAGGGAAAGGATTGGCCATATAAGATAAGGACTCGGATTTCATCAACGTTTCCTTCTTGCCCGCCTTAGGAACACGTTACTTAACGTGAACCTAATCCTTAAAATTTGACTAGAAAGAAGACCGATAGGGTATCGAGCTTATTGGAAAATCATCCAAAATGATTATATTGGTTACTTTGTTAGCTTAACTTCAAGTTCAGGAAGATTATTTTAAGTTGATTAGAGCCTCCTTGTAACCCAGGGAAAAGTGCCAAAGAGACAGGGTTATCAAAGTTCCTTAGAGATTATCCTGTTTCTCTTCGACTTAATCTAATTCGGATCGTTCTGAGAGATTCGCTAAAACTGTAACTAGTTTCCTTTTGGAAGAATAGAAGTTGGTCTAGAAACAATCTAAGTGGAGCCATCATGATTTTTTTTTGCTAGATTCAATAGGTTTGATTTGGTTGAGTCGGCCTTGTTTGTGTTTGTTTAATTCCCTTTCGATTAGGAGTTATTGCATGCCCAGTGAGCGTGCCTGGAGAAGAGATTCTATTGGTCGTTTGATCAGTGACGGAAATAGAAACTCTTCCTTTGAAATTGAGAATTTAGGAAACCCTTCTTTTGAGAGCCGAAACTTTAGTTTTGAGAATTTGTCTCTTAGTGAGGAAGTTATTCCTAATTTTCTAGTTGTGCCAGAAATGACAACCTTGAAAGATTTGTTGAATCCTACTACGACTTCTAGTCCATCATGTATCAAGTTAGTTGAAACTCAAGCAAACTATGAGTTAAAACCTGGGACCATACAGATGCTCCCACTTTTCTTAGGAAAAGAAAATGAAAACCCTTACTTTCACATTAGGGGTTTTGAAGAAATATGTAGTACCCTAAGAATTCACAACATGTCTGATGAAGCTTTGAAACTTAGGTTATTTCCTTTTTCCCTAAGAGACAAGGCCAAATCTTGGTTATATAGTTTGCCATCTGAATCCATCGAGACATATGAACAACTTACCACTGCCTTTTTATCTAAATTTTTCCCTAGGCACAAAATATCATATATTAGGAAGGATATTTCCACATTTGTGCAGCAAGAGGGAGAATCCTTGTATAGGTATTTGGAAAAGTTCCACGATTTAGTAGAACAATGTCCCCAATACGGTTTAGAAAAGCTTAGATTAGTCCAGATCCTTTATGAAGGGCTAGATTATCCAACAACGACCATGGTTGAGTCATTGTGTTCAGGGAATTTAGAGAGTAAAACTATTGATGAGGCAATGATATTTTTGAATGAAATTCCCGAAAAGACCCATCAATGGGAATGTAGTAAGGAACCCCAGAGAAATTTTTTACTGAGAAGAGGTAATGTCAACAGCGTAGATGAAATTCTTGAATCAGATGCCAAAATTGCAGCTATAGCAAAAAAAAGGTTAGAAGCCTTAGAATTAAGTCAATCTAGTTGTGGAATAGAACCCAAGTCATATTGAGAAGGACAAACCGTTGAAGAGAAAAACCATGCTCTTTACAATAACACTAGATATGATAACCGTCAGAAGTTTGACCCATATTCAGAAACCAATAACCCTGGTTGGAGAAACCATCCAAATTTTCTTGGTCTAAGGGCCAAAATCAAGGTCAGTCTAGTAACCCTCAGGTTCCACCAGGTTTTGGTTATACTAAGAATTCTTATGGTCTAGCATAATTTCAGAATCCGTTAGAAAAGACGGTCATGAGTTTAGCAGATACTGTCGCCACATTAACTCAGAACACTAAAGATTTACAGCATAACACTGCTAAGTTTCAGCAATCGGTTAAAAAAAAATTAGAAGACAATAAAAAGATGGTCCAGGCTAACTCTCAGGCTATTCATGATTTACGAACCCAGTTTAGTCAGTTGAGTGAGTCTTTGAGAGAAAAAGGCAAGTTCCCTAGTCAACCACAACCCAACCCTAGAGGAGTTCATGAATTATCTTTTGGTGAGAGATCCTCAAACCATGTGAATTCAATAAAAAACCTTAGGAGTGGTAGAGTAGTAGACAATAAGGTAACCTTGCCCGATAGTGAAAATACTGTAGTTCACCCTTCTGAGCCTATAGTTGAAGAGACTGATCTCTAAAGAGTCCAATGCGGTTCCCGCTGAACCTGATTTTGTTCCCAAATCCCCATTCCCACAACTTCTAGTACTAACTAGGAAGGAATCCAACTTTAATGATATATTGGAGGTTTTTAAGCAAGTTAACATTAATCTTCCTTTATTAGATGCAATTAGGTAGATTCCTACTTATGCCAAGTTCCTTAAGGATCTTTGTACGTGAAAGCGAAAGCTTAGTGTACAGAAAAAAATCCTTTATAGCTAGTCATGTGAGTTCAATTATCCAGAACAACACAACTCCTAAGTACAAAGACCCAGGTTCCCCTACCATTTCTTGCACCATAGGTAACTATAATGTGGAGAAAGCGTTACTTGACTTAGGATCTAGCGTGAACTTACTTCCATATCATGTGTACCTCCAGCTAGGACTTGGTGACATAAAACCTACCCAGATAACACTTCAGTTAGATGATAGGTCTGTTAAAATTCCTTGTGGTATTGTCGAAGATGTTCTTATTGAGGTCGATAGGTTTATTTATCATGTGGATTTTGTTATCCTATATACCCAACTTGTTCCTGACCAAAAAAAACAGATACCTGGGATATTAGGTCGCCCGTTCTTAGCTACATCTAATGCGATCATTAATTGTCGAAATGGTATTATGAATTTGTCTTTTGGTAATATGACTATTGAACTGAATATATTCCATATTAATAAGCAACCCTCTGAGTTAGATGACACGTGCATTGAAGAGGTGAACATGATATAAACATTAGTTCATGAGTCATTACCAAACATCTTATCTGAATATACACTAGAGAATTGTTTAACCCATTTTGGTTTTGACGATGTTAGCACTATTGATCAAATGAATGCTTTGTTAGACTCTACCCCTTTGTTAGATACTAATAGATGGAAATAAGTTCGAACCATTACCAGTTTCTAATTCTACCTTAATTCCTTCTTTAGAAGAGCCTCCTAAGTTGGACCTCAAACCATTGCCAGATACTCTCAAATATGTGTTTTTAGGCCCATCCGAGACTTTAAGTGTAATTATAACATCCGACTTGGATAGTGATCAGGAAAGTAGGCTAGTGACTGTACTTCAAGACAACAAGGAAGCTTTAAGGTGGACTTTAGCAGACATTAAAGGTATAAGTCCTACTTTTTGTATGCATCAGATTCATTTAGAGGATGACACCAAACCTTCTAGGGAGATGCAATATCGACTGAACCCTAATATGAAAGAAGTAGTTCGAACCGAGGTGCTTAAGTTGTTAGATGCGGGTATTATCTACCGTATTTCATATAGTAAGTGGGTCAGCCCCGTTCAGGTTGTTCCCAAGAAATTAGGTATCACTGTAGTCCAGAATAAAAACAATAAATTAATCCCAACCCGAGTGACCACGAGGTGGCGTGTTTGTATTGACTATAGAAAATTGAACAAGGTCACAAGGAAGGACCACTTTCCCCTTCCTTTATCGACCAGATGCTAGAGCGATTATCTGGACATAGTCATTATTGCTTGTTATATGGCTACTCTGGTTATAATCATATTGTTATTTCCCCAGAAGACCAAAAGAAAACTACTTTTACCTGTCCCTTTGGTACCTTTGCGTACAGACGCATGCCGTTTGGGTTGGGTAATACACCCGCTACTTTTTAGCGTTGCATGATGAGCATATTTTATGACATGGTAAAACGGTTTTTAGAGGTCTTTATGGATGATTTTTCAGTGTTTGGTGCATCTTTTGATGAGTGCTTGCATCATTTGACATTAATGTTGACTAGATGTAAGGAAAAGAATTTAGTGCTTAATTAGGAGAAATGTCATTTCATGGTTCGATCAGGAATTGTTTTAGGGCATATCGTATCTTCTAAGGGTATAGAGGTAGACAAAGCCAAAGTTGACCTTATTAAGAATTTACAGGTTCCCAAAACCGTAAGAGATATTAGGTCATTCTTAGGGCATGTCGGTTTTTATCGTCGATTCATTAAAGATTTTAGCTTGATTTCTAGACCTCTTTGCAATTTGCTTGCAAAAGATGTTAAGTTTGTCTTTGATGATGCTTGTTTAGAGGCTTTTGAGAAGCTTAAAACTTTACTCACTACCGCCCCCATAGTCCAGGCACCTAACTGGAACCTACCCTTTGAAATCATGTATGATGCTTCATATTAAGCTATTGGTGTCGTGCTAGGTCAACGAGAAAACAAATTACTTCATGTGATTTACTATGCTAGCAAAACTCTGAATGATGCCCAAATGAACTACACCACCACAGAAAAGGAATTATTAGCCATTGTTTTTGCCTTAGACAAGTTAAGATCCTATCTCTTAGGTTCTAAGGTCATACTCTTTACTGATCATGCTGCTTTGAAGTATCTTCAGTCCAAGAAGGATAATAAACCTAGATTGATTAGATGGATCCTTTTGTTATAAGAATTTTCTCTAGAAATTAGAGACAAAAAGGGTGCAAAAAATGTAGTAGCGGACCACTTGTCTAGGCTTGTTTTTGATTTCCCTGATGATTACCCTCCTGTGAGGGATATTTTCCCTGATGAACAACTTTTTCTTGTTTCCCAATCACCTTGGTATGTGAATATCATGAACTATCTTGTTACTGTTCGAATGCCCCAACATTGGGGTAAACAAGATCGTTCTAGGTTTTTAGCCGAGGTTAAGCATTTCTTTTGGGATGATCCTTATCTTTTTAAGTATTGTCCAGACCAGATTATTAGGAGATGTATACCTGAGAATGACTAGTCCAGTATTATTTCCTTTTGTCATGATCATGCTTGTGGGGGTCATTTTAGTACTAAGAAAACCACTGCTAAGATATTGCAGTGTGGATTCTATTGGCCTTCATTGTTTAAAGACACCCACAATTACTGTGTTACTTGTGAGCGTTGCCAGAAGTTAGGAACCATTTCCCCTAGAAATATGATACCTTTGAACCCTATTCTAGTTATTGAGGTATTTGATGTCTGGGGCATTGATTTTATGAGTCCTTTTCCTAATTCTTTTGGTTATTTTTATATCCTTGTCTATGTAGACTATGTTTCTAAGTGGGTTGAGGCGGTTTCGTGTAGAACAAATGACCACAAGGTTGTGGTCCAGTTTTTGAATGATAACATATTTGCACGTTTTGGTACACCGCGGCCTATAATTAGTGATGGAGGGTCGCACTTTTGTAATCGACCATTTAGGCTTTTGATGAAGAAATATGGTATTACCCACAAAGTAGATACCACATATTACCCACAGACTAGCGGTCAAGTAGAGGTTTCTAAAAGGGAGATAAAACGTATTTTAGAGAAAACAGTTAATCCTAATCGGAAAGACTGGTCATTCAGGCTTACTGATTCCTTATGGGCTTACCGTACTGCGTTTAAGACCCCTATTGGAATGTCACCTTATCATCTAGTTTTTGTCAAGGCATTTCACCTACCTGTCGAGATAGAGCATAGAGCATATTGGGATGTAAAGCAACTTAATTTTTCGCTTGACAAGGCGGGGGCTCACAGGAAGCTCCAGCTCAATGAGTTGGACGAGATTTGTAGAGATGCATACGATAGTGCTAAGGAGTATAAGAACAAAATAAAACTTGTGCATGATAGAAATACTTTAAGAAAGTCATTTTCTCCGGGTCAAAAAGTTCTTCTGTATGATACTCGTTTGCATCTATTCCCCGGGAAATTACGCTCTCGGTGGACGGGTCCTTTTATAGTCCGTACTGTTTATCCTCATGGTACTATTGAAACTGATACACTGGATGGTAGTAGTTCTTCAAAGGTTAAGGTCAGAGATTGAAACCCTTTTCAGAGCCTTTTCCTGCAGGTGATATTGAGGAGGTCCCTCTGGAGGACCCTGCTTATCTTGATTGACTATCAAGGATGTTGTTGTACATTAGTAAGTTTTTGTAGGTTTTTGTTTTTATTTTTCTGTCTTATTCTCCAAAGAAGGATTAATACGCTTCACCCAGGTACTATCTTTCTGACTTACCTCTTTATTTCTCTAGTTACCTATATTTTTGGTATTGCATTTAAATTTGAAACATTGAGGACAATGTTCGGTTTAAGTTCGGGGGTAAGGGAGAAACTTTTAGTTGAAATAATAAAACTCCAAACTTTAGAAACTTGTGAACAATTCAGGGTGACACTAACCATTCTAGGTAGATGGAAACTTAGATTTTTTTCTATAGGAATTGGTGTGCCCAGTTAAAGGGTCTATTCATAAAAGGATCCCTAGCTCAGGTGTTAGAAATAACATGATAGTTGTCACCATATCTCGGAATCTATCTGGACCATACCACCTTCTGTTTTTAGTTTTGTAATTTTTGTGTTTCTCTAAGTGATTTGGTGGGGCACCAGTATCAAATTGTTATCACCGCCAGGATGAAGTGTTTGAGATCAAGCCCCACTATTGTATTAGTTAGACCATTATTCCAAAATAAATAAATAAATAAATAAAAATAAAAAATGATTGACACTTTGATATCAATATATGTGTGTTCTCCCTGTCTCCGCCGCCTAAGCAAGCGTGGAACACAGGATCCATGAGAACTATCATGTACGATGCTGATAAGGAGCATGCGCTTGGATTCATTTGATCCAATCATGTTGTCAGTATATTTAAAATATGTTCAATAAATCGACCGCTGGGACCCTTGTATATACCAGCTGAATAGATATTAGTTTAAGGAATAAGACTAGTGGGAGCGTATCTCAAGCCATTCATCCTGGCACTGACCTTCAGACAGATGTGTGAAACACCGTTCACCTTAGTCAACTAAATATTTCCATGTGATTATACTTTGATAGATTTTGAGTATCGTGGTTGAACAACTATTTAAGTAGAGTTTTGAATTCTTGTATGAATTTTATTACGCTGAGTGAAAACTCGTGTACAACAATTGGACTCATATAGGGTAATGATTCTTATAGGCGAAGAATTTAGTATGCCAACTAAATAGTTTGCTTAGTGTCTATCCTAAATCGTTCACAGGTAGCTAGAATTTGGAGTAAAGGTTTTGTGGGTACACCTCTTGTAAACCCTCACGAGACAAAACTCGTCCACTAGGAACACCTAGGGGTTTAAAGGCTTGTTGCACACGCTAAGTGCAATCGCGATGCCTGCGAAAGTGAGTTAGGATTTATTTTTATTAGATTTGCTTGAGGACTAGCAAATAATAAGTTTGGGGGTATTTGATAGACACATTTATGTTTCTAATTCATTCTCAATCTTTATAGTGTTGGAACTCAATTTTGTACTAATACTGTCACTTTATTGTATTTGTAGGTATTTTTGAAGAAATAAACATTTGGGAAAAATTGGCTCAAAAAGTTGTAAGGGCACCCATAAAATACTAAAGGAACCCTTCCAGAATTTATAATTGCATCCATTTTGGATTACGGGCACCCACCTATTTCAAATTCAAAATTAGGCGGGAAACTATTTTGTTCTCTTACGTGAATCTGAGTTTGAATATTTGAAGATATTGTACGTGATTTTTGGGGCTTTAAAACAGAGAGATATTGTCCTTATCAACAGTGAGCTGCACATAATCAAAAGATACGCAAAATCAAAGAAAAATATCAAATCAGATCACGCGGGTTATGAGAAAATAATACCCGATAATATTTGCTGTGAATGATGATTTCTTGAAGATTCGGTAGCCTGTAGTGTATAAATAAGATGTGTTTGAGTCATACGGGGAGCAAAGAGTATTCGGGAGAGCTTAGAATACGCAGAGAATCCATAGAAATCAAAACAGACAAATTCTGCCGCTGCTACTGTGAAAGAGATGATGAAGAACATAAGGCGTCAGAGAAGTGTCGCTGATAGTGTTGCTGAAGCAGTCGTATTTCAACATCACCTGAAGTCTGTGATTTTCTCCTGTTTTCTTTTCTTTCTTCTGTAACACAGAGAAACTTCTTTGTAACGCTTATAAGCGTATCAAATATCACGTGTTACTATTATTTCACCATTGTAAGCACCTTTTGAGCTATGGAATATATTTTTGAGGGTTTTTCCAATACAATGAGGAGCTAAACCCCATCTCTGAGGCGACGGAGGAAGCTAATTTTCCAAAGATTATGTGGTAATTTTTATTTAATTAATTTATGCAATTAATTTATGATTAATTGCCTTGGTTAAAAATTGATTTAATGATTTTTGTTAAGCAATTGTGATTTCGTTAGATGGTACATGCTTTGGCCTAGGTTTTAGATGTTCCATGCTTTTGTTATACAATTGTTATTTTGAAAATCTACTTTTTGCAATATTTTAGAATCAAATTAAATGTTAGAATTGCATAATTATAATTTTTGAATTTAATCACTTTAGAAATTGGAAAATAGTGGAATCCTAGCCTCAGTTTACTCTCAATTTGTGTTTTACTATTTTTAGTCTTAGAAATTAGATTTAAAAACAAATCTTCACAAGTCTTGAACGAACTTTAATTACCACTATTTACAAACACATCATTGCACTGCTGTGGGAAGGTAAGCATGAGTTATTGGGTTAAAAGGGGCATCAACATAATTCGCATGCGGGGTGTTATTTCTAGAGGCATTGATATTGTATGGTGGAGGACGAGGTTCTTAGCAAAGCCGACAAGTCTTGTTTGTATGATTGAAGTGATTCAAATTTGACACGGGTCGGAGTAAGATGGAGAGGCTAGCCGTCGAAGAGGTTGAATGATGAAGACCTCGATTTGACGGAGTGGTTGTTGTAACAAATTGAGGACAACTGTTTCCGGACCAAGTGTTATTATTGTGGTTGTAGCGCTTAATATTGTGATCTTGTGAACATTAATATGTTCAACAGGCATAATACAAGTGTTACATGAATTAATTCTTGCTTCAAAGGCAATGAGATGAGCTTGAAATTCTTCTGTATCAATGTCATCAATACGAAAGGTCAAAGATGGAACGCCAGGATCATAGGCTGCATCGAGACACTCAATATCAGTTTTTGTATTTCAAAATCAGGAATTACATAACCTACAAGGGAGAGATTATTGATGCTTGTTTTGATTTTGATAAAGTAAGCTTCCACCGAGAGGTTGTCTTTTTGAATAAGTCGTACTTCTTTCCGTAGTTGTGTTATACGTGCTCGAGATTTAGATGCAAGTTTCTTTTCAAAGGAAAACCAAATCGCTCGAGAAGAAGAGGCGCCAACAAAATTTGCAAGTACTGATGGAGTGAGGGAAGAAATGAACCAACCTATTAAAGCACGATTTTGACGGATCCAATAAGTGTAGTCGGGGTTTACAGATTTTTCGGGTAAAGTATGTGATGGGAAAACTATGGTACCATCAATGTAACCTTCAAGAGCATAACCGCGCAAAAAGGGTATAATCTGTGTTTTCCACTAGAGATAATTGTTGGAGTTTAATTTGACAACAAATGAAGTACTCATGATCTTAAGTTGCAATTATGGAAGGGATAAAGATGATGAATCAATATTGCAGGAGACATATTGAATGATAAAAAAAAGGCAATGGAAATAAAAAGAAATGATAATGAACAGAGATTGAAGGGTGTTGGATCTAAACCCTCTCGATACCATATAATAACAATGAAGAATAGATTGTACTGAATGTATTAATCTTTCTTGGATGTTTTTAGGTATACGACCTTTACATTTATAGCTTTATACAGGATTCTATAGATACATTGTACTAAAATAAATCAATCAATATTGATTGAGAATATTCTACTTAATAATTATGTAGTTTATACAAAATGTATATGCAATATCCTAGGCAACGACTAGTTGATTGTATGTGAGAATGCTAACATTTTGATAAAATGTAGTTATCTTATCACTGGTGGGAAAGCAGCCTCGAATGCACTTCTAAAGAAAATGCGGGATTCTTAGTGGAATATTGGTTTCCCAAAATCTTTTCCATGGGAAAAAACATCAAGGACCTGGAGAGAACTACAAGTGGCTACTCATTTGAATAGCTGCGTGAATATATTTGATAATGAAATTTCCATTGGAGCTAGGAATTCATCTCAACTTTTCACTACTAGTGTAAGATATTCTTAGGTGGTATCTCTATCAAAGAGATAATTTTTAGTGTTAATGTTGTAGTTTTTTAAAAGTAGCATAAATATAGTAAGCAACCTTTCCCTCGTTTCAGAGAAAAATTTAAAATTCAATGCGGTTTATCTGTTGGGGCCAATTTATAAAGCAAATAGTATTATTATCACCTACTTCCCAACAATATTTATTTTTAACAACTGTTTAAGCTTGAAAGATACCACTCCAGACGCATGATCTTCTACTAGTAAGAGCATCATTCAGGGGATTAACATTAACTGAATACTTATGTTTGAGAATTTTCACCATAACGCATTGGTAGATTGTAACTTCCACCAAGCCAACTTACCCAGTAATTTTATATTGAGAATAATAGTGCATGTTTGATGTCCAATCCACCTAACATCCTATTCTTAGCAATATTCTTCCAATCCCTAAGAAAAATACATTTTGTACTATCTTTTTTGTTCCACCAAAATCTCATTCGATGAAATCCAGTTTTATCTGTGAGTTTCTTTGGGATAGGAAAGACTGTCATATGGTGAGTAGTTATTGATTTAATTAAAATTGAACATCTTATGACATTTCTACATCATGCTTAGGAATTTGGTTTTCCAATTTGCTACATATCCTGAAATTCTTAATTTGGAGTCCTATGTATTTGTTAGCTACTCATCCTGAAATTCTCAATGAGGGATGAGAAAGACGAAATGTTGTTTTTCTGCAGCTAATGGGACTTCTAGGAAGAGGAGGAGCCCGCTTAGAGCATGGGTGTGCAATTGCACACCCATCAGCTGGCTCTCAAGCCTAATAATAGCTATTTTGGATATTTTTTAAGTGTAAATTGGTAATCCAAACCCATTTTGCACCTCCTAGTATGGGTAGATTTTTTTATTACACCCCCTTTTCTACAATCCTGGCTACGCCCCTGCTCCCAGGTATTTATGATTAAGGACAAGTCTTTTGGTAGAAAGGATGTTGGGCATCTCATTTTTTGTTGATGCATTAACATTTGGACAAAAAGCCATACCTGATTTGCCAAAGTTGACAGATTGTGAGAGAAAAGACAACTGTTCAATGATTAATTATAGCTAGCCTAGCCTTTTGTCCACCAGCTTTGGTAAAAACGAGATAACATCTGTGGGGAAAAAAAGGTGAGACACAAGAGGGCGAATTCAAGACATTTTCATTCCATGAATTTCATTATCACGCTAGCTTTACCATAGGCTATGGAGAGAGACACCATACACATAATGTAAATAATGATAAGAGGATAAAGAATCCCCTTATCTTAATCGTCATGAAAAGAAAAGATATTACCTGAAAATTCATTGAGCAGAATACAAGTGATACAGTAAAAGGCATTTTATAATGAGACACCATTCATTACAACAACCAAACCAGACACAGACCTATAAGAGGGGCAACCGGGGTTTAAGCACGGGTCGGCCCCCAATTCTTCAAGCCTAAAAATAATAAAAATAAAATATTGGGTTTTGATCAAGCTTTCATCCCGGGACTGGAAGATTTCTTTAGCCCTTTTGGGTCCGTGTCTGAACCAAACATTTTTCTAAGTTGCCAGAAGAAACTTCCATTCATCACACCATTTTTCAGAGATATTTATTTAGCCCAATGCAAAAGTACGTGGAAGAGACGATACATGTATTTTTCTTTTTTGAAATTTCTGTAGTAGAACCACAGGAAGCTATAAATTTCATTGTTTCTGTAAAAGGATCAGAATAGAGTTTATTTAAAGGGTAAATTCTCAAAATGAAAGCAAGAACAAGCAATATATGATTTACTTATTTGTTTTTCGACTCGTCTCCTGAGATCTTATTGTAATAAACATACAAAATAGACAGAGATTAAAGCACAAAACTGATACAAAAAGTGCCAAGTATAATATCTCTCGACAGAGAGTGAGAGGATCAAGATTGAACAGCCTTCCAGAGGCTAACCCATTCAACCATGGCAGCGGCCGCAAGATCAATAGACTCGTGAGATGAACCCAAATTCTCCTTCACCATATTAGCCACTTCTATGACACAATCCTCCGGAGTAGTTCCAGACAAGTTAACTGCCTGGAAAAATGGGACCAATTCTTCCATCAATTTCATTCCTTCCCACTCTTTCTTCAAACTTTCAACAGCATCACCACTTTCCTTTCTCCATACATAAGGTAATCCACTCTTGACACCCAAACTTAAATGATCAATGACAACTTTAGCACACAATCCGCACCAAATATCTTCCATTGTTTCCCATCTTACTTTTCCTTCACCAGCTAGTCTCAATCCAGGAACCAAAGCTGGTCCTATTATCTCGCGATCAAATGCCACATTAATCCCACTCATTGGCATTAAACTACTTTTAGGTACTGTCAGTACTGCATCAACGTACCGAGTGTTTCTCTTATCTGGTACCAGTGCTTGTGTTGGTGCATCTAAGTCTGCTAAATTTAGCCAAAGACCACAAGATAAAACACATTTCACTCCTTCTCGTAGACTAAAAGGATATCCACGAACAAAATCAGCACCATCACAATAAGGATCATAAAGTGTGTTGAAAAACTTGGGTGTTGCTGGAGTTCTAAGATTTGTAATATGTTGAGCCATTGCATCTATCAAAATACCAGTTTTATCATCTTTTGCAGGAAAGCAATCATCATCAATGGAGATGATATACTTCTTGCGAGACATCAAGTAGCCGAAGCAGCGGCAAAAATAACCTGAGAAACTGATGTGTTTAACTGGTGTGGATGCAAGAACTTGGTCGATCTCAGTTTGTGTGTAGACATTATAATTAAACCCATCTGGTATGTGAAGATCATCTCCAAGGTCTGGATCTTTGACGATAATCAGATGAAATCTCGAAAATAATGGTCTCCATTGTTCCATGAAAGAGGAAATATCTGAATGAAGAGCTGCAATTACGACGTCCACATCTTCATCGTTGATGATAGTTTCAGACATTGTTAATTTGTTAAGTTCAGAACAACTGCTAGGCTTCAATTTGATTTAAGTGGAAATAAAAACCTTCCTCTTGAGACAAGATTTGCAGGAAATAAAACAGAGTCGATAGATTAGCTTAATGGGTGGTGTAAGTAATTTTTTTTTGTTGAGTATGGTGATGATTATGAAGTTGAGTTAGAATGGACCGAGTCATACGCGATCTTCGTGGTCTCACGTCTTGCCAGAGGGCCAAAGAGGGTGGAGAGATGAAGAGAACTATGCTGATCATCGCCCGAGTCATACTCTATAATTATGAAGTCGTTCACTTACCTGTTTTCCTCTCATGCTGACATTTATTTGTCTAAAAAAGACAATCCAGTCCGACAACAAATCCCACTGTTCTCATTCAACTTCTAGCTTAAGCCTCCGGGTCACTGGAGGCAACAGTACGCAAAATAAGCCATGAACTGTTCCAGCGGATTAGAAGCATAAACTGGCAGAGGGCTGTTGATGACCTCAAAAACCATTTCTAAAAACATTCCCACGTTGACAAGAAATTATGGAATGTTTGCAACTAAAAATGATAAATAAAAAAGCCACATCAGTTATTATTCATGAACTAGAACTGTATTGCTGCTCTTCAAAAACTGAATTGACACGGTCACTTGTGTTCAATTATAAAGCAAAACCAGTTAGAGCGGGTTCAAGAACCAGAATAAGAAGCCTACTTGTAACACAAAAGAGTAGAGGTTTAGTCATTTTACTTGTTTTTCTTGATCATGTTCTTGTAGTATTCATCCACAAAAATAGAACAAAAAACACTTTAAGCAAACAAGGGACATAGAGTAGCAAAAGAGAATATAGAGACAAGATTTCTAACTAGCTCCATATAATCAAGATGGCACAGATCCAGCAGTCCTCCAGAGTTGAACCCACTCCAACAATGCATCAGCAGCACAAACAAATATAGGGTTCGATGGGCCCAGTTGTTGCTTCACAATTCTTGCAATCTCGATTACACAATCCTCTGACGTTACTGCAGATTTCGACAATCGCACTGACTGAAAGAATGGCACTACCTCCTCCATCAATCTCTCTCCTTCCCAGTCTTTCTTCAAGCTTTTTATAGTATCATTACCACCACCCTTTCTCCACACATATGGCAGTCCAGTCTTCACACCAAGCCCTAAGTGATCACATACCACCTTTGCGCACATTCCGCACCATATATCCTCCATTGTCTCCCACCTAAGCTTTCCTTCACCTGCCAACTGCAGACCTGGGAATAAAGCAGGACCCAATGACGCACGATCAAAGGCGACATTAATCCAACTCATTGGCATCATAGTTCTTAATGGCACAGTCATAACAGCATCAACATATCGAGTATTCTTCAGATTTGGCTTTACGGCTTGCGTCGGTGTATCGTAATCTGCTAAATTTAACCATAGACCACAGGATAGGGCACATTCCGCCCCACTGCGAAGACTGAAAGGATACCCACGGACAAAATCTGCACCTTCGCGACAGGGGTCGTAAAGTGTGTTGAAAAAAAATGGTGTCGCTGGTGTAGTGAGATTGGTAACATGTTGGGCCACAGCATCCACCAACAAGCCTTTATCATCCCGTGCAGGAAAGCAGTCATCATCAATCGATATAATATACCTTTTACGAGACATTAAGTAACCAAAGTAACGGCACAAGTAGCCTGAAAATTTGATTTTAGTGGGATTGGAGCCCAGAACTTTGTCCATGTCAGATTTGGTGTAAACAACATGGTCAAAGCCATTAGGTATTTTTAGGCCATCCTTTAGATCAGGATCTTTGACAATAATCAAATGGAAACGTGAAAAGAATGCCCTCCATTCCTCCAAAAAGGATGAAATGCCTGCTCGAAGCACAGCAATTACTACATCAACTTCATTATCTGGCACAGCTGAAGCAGACATTTTTTCTTGACACAAAGTAAAAACCAAGCCAAAAGCGAAACAAAAATTGCAAATACCACCCGCGAGCAAACCCTTTTGAACTAGAAGAATTATCAGACAGCTCTTTGAATTTCAACAACAACACTAAAACTCAAACTTTCCAGAACATCCTGCCAAAAGCATAATTTCATATCACAAGCTGATTCCAAATATAAAACACACACTTATTGTAAACACTAACAGCTTGTGATGACTTACTAGTTGGGAGAACTGGAAGGACAACATGCTTGATACCAAGCCTTTGAATGTAGGTTAAAACTTCTTCATTGTCAGTAGCTATAAACACTTTCAGAATCTTGTCATTCAGCTTTCCTTCTCTCCTGTTCCCAATCATTAAGTAAGAATAAACAAGGGTTAGTGTTTAAATTTTTCAGATAGGTAAAAGATATGCCAATTGTTCCACATATTATGAAACATAATTAGCGGACAAGGAAAGTGTAGAAGGCATTTATAAGTGTGATAAGCCTCAAAGTTTTAGCTCCATCACAAAGAGACCTGACTATTTACTTTCAAACTTGAGATCTAACTATCCTTTCTATCCAACCTCAATATTTTACAAGACCACTTACCCCTCTCTATAAGATTAGTATATAGCATAAGTCATCAAATATCAAATTTCTTCTTCTAATAAACTTTAAGAAACTACTAATTTGCCAGATCATAGGATGCCCTCTTGTGGTGACCAAATTAATTCCTATGTGTCACAAAATAGTGCCCTAATCAAGAACTTCTTCCCAAATCACTATAATTTATCCCAATTCACTGCATTCAGGTCAGAACTTACACTAGCAGTTTAGCACCACTGCGGCGGAGTACTAATATATAGTCCTATCTTTATCAAGTTCAAGTTAAGATTAGGTATACTTCGTAAGTACATGGAAAATATAAAAAACCAGTTTTATACAAATTTTCGATACAAATCCAAACCAAATGGATTTTATTCGACGTATAAAAGTCAGAAAAACGAAGGAGAAGAAAATTTTCATTCAGTTACAAACTGATTGAATCAAACCCTAATATTAACCAAGATTAAGATTTACAGTTAAAGACGAGAATTCTACTGCTCATAAATTAGATCAATTAACACAGAATCAAAAATCTGAGAGAGAGATAGTACCTGGAAGAGGTCAAAGACAACATGATCAGGAAGAGAAGAAAGATCAGGGATACGAGAGATATTACGAATACCAGACTCAATCGCTAGAGAAAGAAGAGAAGGTGGTTGCAGTTTTCTACTCATTCGACGAAGACATATGCTTCTAGCTTTCTCTCTTGATCTATTCTTGTTTTTCGCGCGGAAAGATTCTCTCCGTCTCTTAATGTTATCTGGATCTACGTGTTTGTTTGGAACTTTGGAGTAAGAAGGTTTGGGGAGCCATGGGAATAAATCCCAAAATAAAGAGATTCAAAACCCACAAAAGCATGGGTGGGATTAGCATTTCCTCGTCCCACGAAATATATGATTCCTGAACAATGTTGTGAATATCAGATTTTGGTTGTATAACTTTATATCAGGAAGATTATTGTTGAGACCTAAACACTGATAATATTTTGTATTAGAAAGATTATTGTTAAAATATTAGTGAAATTTTGGTTTCAAATTGTATACAAATAAAATCATAAATATTTTATGTTTCCTAAAATTACTCTTCATTGTTTATCATGATTCCTCTAAAAAGATTTGAAAAATTGGACAGAAACAAAAAATTTGAAAACTTTAATTTTCATCAATTTTTTTTTTTTAAAATTCTAGTTTTCATAGAAATGATCGTGAAAATTGTAATTTTCACTGAAATAACTGTGAAAATTGTATTTTACACCGATAATAATGCATAAACAGATGAAAACACTCAAAAATTCAGGTGAGAAGTCAAGCTTCACTTAAAACACTGGTGAAATGTGATTTTTCACTCAAAATACCACCTTTATACAATATAAATTAGTATACGCAAGCATCAATATGAAATTTCAGTTTTATATTGGGACAAAAACAAATCTGCATTAAAATCAGATTGATAAAATGATAAAAGAACGTAGAAATGATTTATACAAAAGATAAAAGAACGTAAAAATGGTTTATACTTTATAGCTTATACCATGAAGCACCGTATAGAACAATAACTGATGAGTTCAAACCATTTAATAAACTAATACAAAATATATAGAAAGATAAGTAAAAGTTTGTGTATTAATTTTTATGAAACCTTATGAACTAAACGAAGACTGTGTCGACAAAATTATCTAACGGAAAAGGAAGAGCAAATTCTCTGGATTGTCTTTTAGTTGCTTTGCAACTTTAATTTTTTGTATCCATGGTTTTAAGGTCCCCAAGTATACGGTGAGTCTAATTAAGATCGTAAGAAATCGGATTGAATATATCACTTCCCATAACAACCGGCCATATATAATAATATACACATTTAACCGTAAAAATTGGCAAAAAAATAAGTTCATTAAATTTAAAAATATAAAGGGTAATATGGTCTCGTTGAAAATCAGATAATGATAAGAAGATCTAAAACAATCATTTTCAGCCATTAATCTTATGTTTTGGGCTAAAGATATAAACATATTTAATTATGAATTTGTGATAGAGAGAATGAATAATTGGGATTCTGAGATATTTTCACTAATTATTATATCAAACGTTTTCCACACACTGCACCTAATAGCAAGATACAAGCTTCAGGATGGTGACAAAGGTGTGACTTAGACATAAGCTTCATGGCGAGAGAAGTGGCATGCAAGGCTGGTGTATTGATTGTAATATTGAGTTCATCGTTACTTCATTGAGGCTTTTGTATCTGAAATTTCCTCTTTCTGTGAATTACGATGACCGGGTTTGGTGGTTGATTCCATCTTCTCACATCATAACCGAAGCTTTGCTACGAAGTTTTTGCTTCACGAGATTAAACGAAGTTTCCTTCCATTGGTAACAACATACAATATAAAAAGATTTCATCCAATTATTATTACAACAATAGATTAATTGGGTCAATAATCGAGAGGGAACTTAAAAAAAATTATGTCATTCAAAACAAGGAAAAGATTATTAATACCTCCATTTGATTTTGCTCTTTAACTAGGGTAGAGATTAAACCAAGTTCAGGCTTGATCATCTCTTTATGAAACAAATTCTAAATTGTCCCCATACAAGTGCTAAATTTCTTAGACCACCCTAATATCGGCTAACTCGTTTCGGTCCATCTCGGTCGAGATTTTTGTCTGAATACCATATCGGGGATATTATAATGTATCTCGTCTCAGGTGAGTGCCGAAACCACTATTATCGGCGATATCTCGGACATCTCAGTCGAGATTGACTACATTGTTCCTGAGAATGGATTTTCGTTCACACTATCCAAACATATCCTAAGTTCAACTAAAGTTTTATCGCAATTAACTTTCTAACTAAGATTGATTTTATATACACTCTTTCCTCTTTTGAAGTATAATTTTTTTTTAATATAAAGTAGTTGATTAAGCATTAAACTGAAATTACATCTAGTTTCTCTGTAAAGAGAGTTTTAGTCCATTCAGGAAGTATCCCTCTCCAATGCTCTCTATTGTTTTTACTCCTAGCTTCATTTGCTAGAACATCAACCACTCCATTAAGTTCTCTAGGAACATGGGTACACTTCCAAGAGTTAAAAGAATTCAGTAACATCTTATAGTCAAGAATTACACTATTATTGGTCCATTTAACACTTCCTACTTTTCCATTTATAACTTTAAGTACATTGAGGCAGTCTCCCTCCATATGCAAATGCTCCACTCCGGTTTGCTTCGCTCATCTTACTGCTTCTAGAGCCGCAAGAGTCTCTGCCTATTCTTCATCTTGATCTACTCATGGGACACAAGTTTCTCTTCCACGAACACCTGTTGCAGAAAACATAATTAATCCACATCATGTAGATTTAGTCTTCTTAACAAAAGATCCATCAAAATTTATTTTAATAAAGTTAGTATCATGCAATTTCCATTGAAAGACACCCATTATCAGAATAAGCACTTGTCTAGTATTAGTATGTTGACTAACATATTTAGCCCAATCGTCTAACTCCACCTGTAAATTCCTTTTAAAGTCTTCCACCTCTAATTTTATATTATCAAAAACTATGGCACATCTTAATTTCCAGATATGCCACAACACCCAACCTGCTTTACAAATTATATCATTTTGAATTGCTCTATTTTTCCCACTATGGTGAACCAATAGTTGATCCAATCCTTGAGATTAATCCCATTTATCATCCCTGCAATTCTATTTCCCACAATATTCCAAAGATGTTTAGTAACCTTGTAATTTAGAAGGATATGGTTCGTGTTTTCAGGTTCGTGGCTTCAGGTTCACTATTACAAAGAGGACATACATCATCTACATTTTGGACAAATCTATGGATTTTATTTATAACAGGTAAGCAGTCATTAAGATACTTCCACATGAAGTATTTATTCTTATGTGGCATACCTGTTCTCCAAAAAGATTTCCATGGGAAATTACATTGCTCATTTCCATAAGAAGAATCAATAGCTACTTTCTATGCAAATTTAGCTGAAAACATCCCATTGTAGGATGGCTTTCATCTCAATTTATCCTTACTTGAAATAGAAACTCTAATAGCAACAACGTAAGTGTTTTAGGGTGAAAACAAATGTACTGCAAAATGGTACTTTCAGGTAGGTTCGAGAGATCAAGCTCGAACAGGGCGAGCCTAAACCAAGAAATGGCCGTTCACATCCTGCTTCGATTACAAAAATGAAAAATATTTGGTAGGTCTTAGGGGAGGGAAACAAAGAAGGTTGAGAAAATATCAGTGTGATAATGCATGAAGAAGAAAATGGATTCTCTGAGAGGAACCGCTAATTGTGTAGGTTTTTGTTTTTTCCAGACTGAGTATCTTGTCTGTCTTTTTGTCTTGTTTTGAATAGATGAGAATATCTATTTATAGTTCATATGCCACAGATTTCTCGTAAGTCGTGGAAATTAGAGAGAGGTGGAGAAGTGATGATTATGGAGATCATTATGGGGTGGTGCCTGGAAAATAGGGAAGACCTGTCTGACCACTACTCCTCATCCTATCAACTACTCTGTAACCGCCCACTTCTTATTACTTTCTTGTTCGTGGAGGTGGTACCACCACCCACGATGCCGTAGACCACTAGACCAATACCCCAATGAGAATCCCCCTATGTTGTATTTGATATCTGTGTTCATTAACAAACATTGGACCCTTGCAGGATTTCTGTGCATCATGGTATGGGACATATGCATAGGAAACCTTAATCGATGAAGCTTTTTCACAATAGTTTTTGAGTTGAATTTCGGGGACAAAATTATTTGAAGGTGGTAAGAATGTAACATCCGTAATTTTCGCATGACACTTACTCAGGGACGCGTTATGAGATGGGATGAAGCTTCATCCTAAGCTCATCAAGCTTACTCAGATATGCATTAGGGTGTGGATGCATTAGCCCTGACACAATTGGCCTTTTTGCTAACTAGATAGCGGATTAGCCTAGCAGCTGGATAACCAGTTAGCAGATATGCTAACCAGTTGGTTTCTTTTACTAAAGTGCAGTCGATGAATGTCCCTTCCATTTATTTTATTTATTTGTAAAAAAGAAAATAAAACATATATAAGGAGGAGCTGTTGGTTGAAAATCGATGATGCTTAGTGATGCTAACCAGAAAGCGAAATAGCCTTAGTTATGCTAACCAGCTAGAGGAATTGCCTATCGATGTTAACCAGTTGGCAGATTTGCTTGTAGCTTAGCCGATAAAGCTTGAATTATGTGAAAGCACCATTCAATCATGTTGCGTACTCGAGAATGCATATTTGCATACTAAGTAGCGATAGTTATGCACAAGCTGGTGCATATCTTGCAAAGGTCCCTTGGCCTATACGGAATAGGCTTTGCTTGGCCTTTGGCCTTGCAACGAAGTTGGAATCGATGTTGGCATTGCCTTAATAGGATTAAGTTGCTTGTTCCTTTCGAAATGACACTTTAGATGAACTACGGTCATGCTTGATCCCTTCAAGGTACAGGTTGTGTAACAACCGCGATTTTTGCATGGAGCTTACTCAAGGACGCTTCATGGCCTGGGTTGAAGCTTCACCCAAAGCTTATAAAGCTCGTTTAGAATTGCATCATGGTGTTGATGCCTTGACCTCGAATATAGTGTTAAGGCCCTATTACACGTGATGCGTATTTGAGGAGGCATCGTAGTGCTACTGCACTATTATGCCGTGATGCATGATTGAGAATGCATCACTAAGCCAAAGTTGCGTAAGTGAGAGCATTTTATGCCGTGATGCATGATTCAATGCATCACTGAGCCGAAGTCGCGTAAGTGAGAGCATTATAGTGCTAATGCACTATTATGCCGTGATGCATGATTTAATGCATCACTGAGCCAAAGTTACATAAGTAAGAGCATCATAATGTTAATGCACTATTATGCCGTGATGCATGATTTAGAATGCAACACTGAATGTGGTGTATCTGAGAAGGCATTATAGTGCTAATGCACTATTATGCCGTGATGCATGATTGAAAATGCATCACCAAGACAATGTTGCGTAGTGAGAGTGCATCAGAGTGCTAAGGCACTATTGTGTCGTGATGCATTATTGAGAATGCATCACTGACCAATGTTGCTATTCGAGAGAGCATCATAGTGCTAATACACTAATACGCCGTGATGCATGATTCAATGCATCACTAAGCCAATGATGCGTAAGAGAGAGTGCATCATAGTGCTAAGGCACTATTATGCCGTGATGCATTATTGAGAATGCATCAACGATCCAAGAATGCATCACCGTGATGCATTAGCGCGTTCACTTGTAGCTTACCTGAGAATGCTTCATTTGGCTTTGGCAAGAAAACTTCATTTTCGCCCTTGTGCAGTCGATGGATGTCACTTCTTATTCTTATATTTATTTATAGAAATGCAAATAAAATATATATATAGGGAGGGAGCTTTGCTTGAATGTGCATGAGCGGTAATGCACATATAAATGCGACGTAGCCTATATGTTGGAGCATACTTGATGCTAAAGCATCAATATGCTTGTAGCTTAAACGATGAAGCTTGAATGTGCATGAGCGGTAATGCACATATAGATACGCGAAGTGGCCAATATGTTGGAGCATACTTGAAGCATAAGCATCAATATGCTTGTAGCTTAACCGATGAAGCTTAGATGTGCATGAGAGGTAATACATGCGATGTGGCCTATATGTTGGAGCATACTTGATGCATAAGTATCAATATGCTTATAGCTTATCCTATAAAGCTTGAATTATGCGAAAGCATCATTCAATTGTGCTACGTACTTGAGAATGCATATTTTCATAACAACTAGCGATAGTTATGCACAAGCTAGTGCATACCTTACGAAAGTCCTTCGGGCTATACGGTCTAGGCTTTGCTTGGCCTTTGGCCTTGCAATGAAGTTGGAAATGATGTTGGCTTTGCCTTAATAAACTTGAGTTGCTTGTTCCTTTCGAATTGACCCTTTGATGAACTACGGTCATGATTGATCCCTTCAAGGTACGGGTTGGGTACGTAGGCAGCCGCAATGCAATGCATTGAGGTGCAACACCTTGTCGCTCATATCATCTAATTTAGAGGTGATTGCGACATTATGGTAACTCATATCATCTGGCTCGGCAATGCTAAGCAAGAGATGATTGTTGTCGAACTTATGAGGTAGTTACATTCCATTTGATGGATGTTCACACTTCCTATCAAGCTATTCGGTATGAACGGAATATGCCTGGTTGCTGCACCCTTGGCAAGAACAAGATCACTGCATGTACCCAGTGCTTAGTCGAAGCTGAATTGATAAGGCGAAAAATTAGGCTTGAAATGGCCTAGGTGCTAGTCCAAGGCATGAGTTAGGTATAGACAATGATCATGTTTATTTTATGCTTGCCAAAATCATTCACCATAGGATTTAATGGCCTTGCACCCTTAGAAGAACAAGGGTGAGGTGGAACGGTATAAACGGAGCTTGAATGATGTGGGAACTACGTTTCGAGTATAATGCTTACAAGGCATGCTTGGGAAGGAAAATATACCTGCATACGCAGTGAGAAGTTAAGCTCTAAAGTCCGGTTACTCTCTTTTAATCGCGCATCGGGGAGATCTGGCTTGCCTAACGCAACGCGCCAGGAGGCGGAATTTTCCGGTGCGTGACAGATGTTATCAGAGCATGTTCCGAGAAAACACAAGGGACTGTGAGTTTTGGACTCGCCGGTGAGCATTTATAATATGACTACAAAATTTTCCTTCAAAGGTAATAGAAAAAGTTGGAAGAGTAGGCCAACTGTTATGCGAAAATAGGGTGGATAAATTAGGCCAAGTGCTAATACAAAAATAAATTGTAACTTGCTAGTTACTTCGTTAATATTTGGAGGAGCTTCACCTAGTTCTTTGAGTTTTCCAGAAAACCCGTTTGGAACGGTGGCTGGTATACGACTACCTTTGGCACGAGACTAATCATCCCCACCCGTCACTTGAACGGTGTGCGTTATCAGGTTGGCTAGCACCCACTTACGAGTGGAAGATCATCCGGGATGATGGCTTGCATGCGACTGCACTGGCATTAGAGTTGGTCCTCACAGTACTACGCTAGGAACTTCTTATCAATTTGTGATGACTCTTTTCAACTTTTGTGAACTTTGGGGATTCTTAAGTGTATGGAATGGGACGTCCACTTAAGATCTCGTGTTGAGTAAATTCTTTTGCATTCTTAAGCATGTGGTATGGGACGCATGTTTAGGGATCCAATTTGATTTTTCTCAGTAGAATTATAAAACCTTTGCTGATCCTCGAGTATGCGAAATGGGACGTATGTTCGGAAGGTCTCAATTGGCGTTTATGGAAATTGTGGGCCCTATTAGGATTTTGGGATATGCGGTATGGGACGCATATTCAGAAGGTTCTAATTTGTGCTCATTAACAAACATTGGACCCTTGCGAGATTTCTATGCATCATGGAATGGGACATATACATAGGAAACCTTAACCGATGAAGCTTGTCCACAATAGTTTTTGAGTTAAATTTCGAGGATGAAATTCTTTGAAGGTGGTAATAATGTAACACCCGCGATTTTTGCATGAAGCTTACTCAAGGACGCGTCATGGCCTGGGTTGAAGCTTCAACCTAAGCTTATAAATCTCGCTTAGAATTGCATCATGGTGTTGATGCCTTGACCCCGAAATATAATGTTAAGGTCCTATTACACGTGATGCGTATTTGAGGAGGCATCATAGTGCTACTGCTTATTATGCCGTGATACATGATTCAATGCATCACTGAGCCAAAGTTAAGTGAGAGCATTATAGTGCTAATGCACTATTATGCCGTGATGCATGATTCAATGCATCACTGAGCCAAAGTTACATAAGTAAGAGCATCATAATGTTAATGCACTATTATGCCGTGATGCATGATGTAGAATGCAACACTGAATGTGGCGTATCTAAGAAGGCATTATAGTGCTAATGCACTATTATGCCGTGATGCATGATTGAAAATGCATCACCAAGACAATGTTGCGTAGTGAGAGTGCATCAGAGTGCTAAGGCACTATTGTGTCGTGATGCATTATTGAGAATGCATCACTGACCAATGTTGCTATTCGAGAGAGTATCATAGTGCTAATGCACTAATACGCCGTGATGCATGATTCAATGCATCACTAAGACAATGCTGTGCAAGAGAGAGTGCATCATAGTGCTAAGGCACTATTATGCCGTGATGCATTATTGAGAATGCATCACCGATCCAAGAATGCATCACCGTGATGCATTAGCGCGTTCACTTGTAGCTTACCTGAGAATGCTTCGCTTGGCTTTGGCAAGAAAACTTCATTTTCGCCCTTGTGCAGTCGATGGATGTCACTTCCTATTCTTATATTTATTTGTAGAAATACAAATAAAATATATATAGGGAAGGAGATTTGCTTGAATGTGCATGAGCGATAATGCACATATAAATGCGACGTAGCCTATACGTTGGAGCATACTTGATGCTAAAGCATCAATATGCTTGTAGCTTAAACGATGAAGCTTGAATGTGCATGAGCGGTAATGCACATATAGATATGCGAAGTGGCCAATATGTTGGAGTATACTTGATGCATAAGCATCAATATGCTTGTAGCTTAACCGATGAAGCTTAGATGTGCATGAGAGGTAATGCATGCGATGTGGCCTATATGTTGGAGCATACATGATGCATAAGTATCAATATGCTTATAGCTTAGCCTATAAAACTTGAATTATGCGAAAGCATCATTCAATCGTGCTACGTACTTTAGAATGCATATTTGCATAACAACTAGCGATAGTTATGCACAAGCTAGTGCATACCTTGCGAAAGTCATTCGGCCTATACGGTCTAGGCTTTGCTTGGCCTTTGGCCTTGCAATGAACTTGGAAATGATGTTGGCTTTGCATTAATAGACTTGAGTTGTTTGTTCCTTTCGAATTGACCCTTTGATGAACTACAGTCATGCTTGATCCCTTCAAGGTACGGGTTGGGTACGTAGGCATCCTCAATGCAATGCATTGAGGTGCAACACCTTGTCGCTCATATAATCTAATTTAGAGGTGATTTCAACATTATGGCAACTCATATCATTTGGATCGGCAATGCTAAGCAAGAGATGATTGTTGTTGCACTTATGAGGTAGTTACATTTCATTTGATAGATGTTCACACTTCCTATCAAGCTATTCGGTATGAACGGAATATGCCTGGTTGCTGCACTCTTGGCAAGAACAAGATCACTGCATGTACCCAGTGCTTAGTCGAAGCTGAATTGATAAGACGAAAAATTAGGCTTGAAATGGCCTATGTGCTAGTCCAAGGCATGAGTTAGGCCTAGAAAATGATCATGTTTATGTGATGCTTGCCAAAGGCATTCACCATATGCTTTAATGGATTTGCACCCTTAGCAGAACAAGGGTGAGGTTGAACGGTATAAACATAGATTGAATGATGTGGGAACTACGTTTCGAGTATAATGCTTACAAGGCATGCTTGGGAAGGCAAATATACCTGCATACACAGTGAGAAGTTAAGCTCTAAGGTCCGGTTACTCTCTTTTAATCGCGCATCGGGGAGTTCTGGCCTGCCCAGCGCAACGTGCCAGGAGGTGGAATTTTCCGGTGCGTGACAGGTTAGGTACGTAGTCAGCCGCAATTTAATGCATTGAGGTGCATCATCTTGTCGCTCATATCATCTAATTTGAAGATGATTGCGACACTTTGGTAACTCATATCATCTGGCTTGGTAGTGCTATGAAAGAGATGATTTTTACCGCATTTGATGAGGTAGTTGCATTCCATTTGATGGATGTTCATACTTCTTAACAATCCATACGGTATGAACGGGATATGCCTTGTTTCTGCATTCTTGGCAAGAACAAGATCAGTGCAGGCTCCAGAGTATGGTCGAAGCAGAGTTGATGAAGCGGAACATTAGGCTTGAAATGGCCTAGGGGCTATTCCAAGGCATGAGTTAGGCCTAGACAATGCTCGTAAGTACGTGATGATTGTCAAAGACATTCACCGTTGGATTTATTGGCCTTGTACCCTTTGCAGAACAAGGGTGAGTTGGAACCGTATGGAAATTACGTTTCAAGTATCATGCTCGCAAAGCATGCTTGAAAAGTCAAATATACCTGCATTTGACAACAAGAAGTTAAGCTTTAAGGTCCGGTTACTATCTTTTAAGCCACGTATCGGGGAGTTCTAGCCTGCCCAACGCATAGCGCCGGAGGCTGAATTTTCCGGTCCGTGACAACTGGTATCAGAGCAAGTTCCAAGAAAACACTAAGGACTGTGAGTTTTGGACTCGTTAGCGAGCATTTTATAATATGAAATTTTCCTTTAAAGGAAATAGAAAAAGTTAGAAGAGTAGGATAACTGTTGTGCCAAAATAGAGTGGATAAATAAGGCCAAGTGCATATACAAAAAGAAATTGTAACTTACTAGTTACCCCGTTAAGATTTGGATGAGTTTGACCTAGTTCTGTGAGTTTGCCAGAAAACCGGTTTGGAACGGTGGCTGGTATCCGACTACCCTTGGCACTGGGAATGATCACCCCACTCCCAACACTGGAACGATATGCGTTGTTAGGTTGGCTAGCTCCCACTTACGAGTGGAAGATCGTCAGGGACGATGGATTGCATCCGACTGCATTGGCATTAGAGTTTGGTCATCACAGTACTACGCTAGGAATTGCTTGTCAATTTTCGATGACCCTTTTCAACTATCACGAACTTTGAGGACCCCTAAGTATATTATATGGGACGTGTAGTTAAGATCCTATGTTGGGAAAATTCTTTTGCATTCTTGAGCATGTGGTATGGGACACATGTTTAGGGATCCAAATTGATTTTTCTCAGTAAGAGTTATAAAACCTTTTCTGATCCTCGAGCATGCGGTATGGGACGTATGTTCGGAAGGTCTCAATCGGCGTTTATGGAAATTACGGACCCTATTAGGATTCCGGAATAACCGGTATGAGACGCAAATTCAGAAGGTTCTAATTTGTGTTCATTAACAAACATTGGACCCTTGCAGGATTTCTGTGCATCATGGTATGGGACATATGCATAGGAAACCTTAATCGATGAAGCTTGTTCACAATAGTTTTTGAGTTGAATTTCGGGGACAAAATTCTTTGAAGGTGGTAAGAATGTAACACCCGTAATTTTCGCATGACGCTTACTCAGGGATGCGTCATGACTCATGACATGGGATGAAGCTTCATCCTAAGCTCATAAAGCTTACTCAGATATGTATTAGGGTGTGGATGCATTAGCCTTGACACAATTGGCCTTTATGCTAATTAGATGGCGGATTAACCTAGAAGCTGGCTAACCAGTTAGCAGATATGCTAACAAGTTGGCGTGTTTTACTAAAGTGCAGTCGATGGATGTCCCTTCTCTTTCTTTTATTTATTTGTAAAAATGCAAATAAAACATATATAGGGAGGAGGTGTTGGTTGGAAATCTATGATGCTTAGCGATGCTAACCAGAAAGCGAAATTGCCTTAGTTATGCTAACCAGTTGGCAGAATTGCCTATCGATCCTAATTAGTTGGCGGATTTACTTGTAGCTTAGTCGATAAAGCTTGAATTATGTGAAAGCATCATTCAATCGTGTTGCGTACTCGATAATGCATATTTGCATATTAAGTAGCGATAGTTATGCACAAGCTGGTGCATACCTTGCAAAGGTCCCTTGGCCTATACAGACTAGGCTTTGCTTGGCCTTTGGCCTTGCAACGAAGTTAGAATCGATATTGACATTGCCTTAATAGGCTTAAGTTGTTTGTTCCTTTCGAATTGACACTTTGGATGAACTACGGTCATGCTTGATCCCTTCAAGGTACAGGTTGGATACATAGGAAGCCGCAATGCAATGCATTGAGGTGCAGCATCTTGTCGTTCATATCATCTAATTTTTAGATGATTGCGACGCCTTGGTAACTCATATCATCTGGCTTGGTAGTGCTATGAAAGAGATGATTGTTACCGGATTTGATGAGGTAGTTGCATTCCACGGATGTTCATACTTCTTATCAAGCCATACGGTATGAACGGAATAGGCCTGGTTGTTGCACTCTTGGCAAGAACAAGATCAGTGCAGGCTCCAGAGTATGGTCGAAGCAGAGCTGATGAAGCGAAACATTAGGCTTTGAAATTGCTTAGGGGCTATTCCAAGGCATGAGTTAGGCCTAGAAAATGCTCGTAAGTACGTGATGATTTTCAAAGGCATTCACCATTGGATTTAATAGCCTTGTACTCTTTGCAGAACAAGGGTGAGTTGGAACGATATAGAAACTACGTTTCGAGTATCATGCTTGCAAAGCATACTTGGAAAGGAAAATATACCTGCATTGACAATGAGAAGTTAAGATTTAAGGTCCGGTTACTATATTTTAAGCCGCGCATCAGGGAGTTCTAGCCTCCCCAACGCATAGTCTCGGAGGCTGTATTTTCTGGTCCGTGACATGGGACGTACATGAGCTACGGCGTATATGAGCTAGGACTCATATGAGATTGGTCTAGGGACGCGCTTGGAGCTAAGGGCGTCAAGGAGAAGGCCAAGGATGCTGGCACGTGAAGCCTTGGAGACGCATTGGCCGAAGACACTTTGGCCTGGCTGGGACGCGCTATCTTGGAGACACATTGGCCTTGGCAGCTGGGACGCGTTGGAGACAACTAGGGACACATCTGAGCTAGGGGCGCATTTGAGCTAGGTGACGTGCCAAGCTTGCTAGAGGCTTATTGGAGCTAGGGCGTACATAGGGGCGCAGATGCCATGGACGCTAAGGAGAAGCCAAGGGCGCCAAATAGCTAATGATGCGGCTTTGGGGGCGCATAGTCCTTGTGGTGTATTTGGCCACTAGGGTTGGCGCATTTGGTACTAGGATTTGGGTTAACACTTTTAGTGCCAAGGTGGTGATGCGTTGGCTGAGGCCTTATTAGGTTAAAATATGTTAACTAAGACCATTTTTGGTTAGTTAGCACTTCTCAGGCGCTAGGGTTTAGAGCCAAGAAAGTTAGCGCTTTTAGCGCTATTGTGGCTAATTGGTGCCAATGCAGTGCTAAGCCAAATAAATAATGTTAACTTGGTGTTAATATGAGAAAAAGTTAGGGTTAGCCTAGCTGAGAGGCTCAATGCACCTTTTATGGCATTGTTTCTTTAGTTGTGGCGCATCCAAGAGGAGGGGCGCGTTATTTATGGCTTATAATTTAAGCAAAGTGCTAAAGTAGCATATTTTAAGCTCAGAAGAGCAATTTGAGGTGCATTCATTGCGAATGAAGTATTAAGATATCATGTATTTTAGGGTTTAAACACTATTCCCGAGTATAATGGATGTTGCTAGAACATCGATGCACATTCGAGGCAAGTTCAAGGAATTCAGCCGTAGAATTTATGCGACTTAAGGCTAGTTCGATATGGGATGGATATTATGAGTATTGATAAGGATACAAGGCCAATTTAGAATATTTAGATAGAATATGTGTTCTTAATTCGTTTGTGGAATATAAATAGAGGCACAGTATTCTATATTAAGCATATGCGCATAAATATGTACGTATATGTTCTTGTTGCTTAGTAAAGGGCAATTTTAAAATTCTAGCCTTTGTCAAAAACTCACCATCTACAATAAGTTACAGTTTTATTATCTAAAAGGGTATCAATACACTAATATTCTACTTAGATGTACTTTGATCTATTAGCTGCTTAATTGTCTTCGTACTATCAGAGATAAAATGAAAGTTCAACCGATCATTTCTATTAGGAATCCATCCATCCCTCTAAATGGATATATTTCTACCATTGCCTACCTCCCAGCAATAATTCTTTTTCATAATTTCTAGACCTCTACATATACCTTTCCACACCCAAGATCATGTTGTCTCATTAACCATGTGAAGAGGGGGAACAGTCTGGGGAGTACTTGTGTCTAATAATTGTTGCCCATAAGGCATCATGTGAAGAGGCACTCCTAGATATATGTATTGCAACCATAGTTTCTTTATATGTATTATGTCAACTTGGTTTTTAATTCTAACCTCAGTCTTTGGGATAAAATCCATCCTATACTTATCAAAATTTATAATTTGACCGGAATACTTACTAAATTGTTAAAGCTTAGATTCCAACATATTACCATATGTTGCAAGACAAAGAAAAATATAGCATCATGGCATCATAAAGACAAACTGTGATTCCTAGTGCAAAACATGTTTTAAGAATAAATAATTAAAAAAACATGATGATAAAAAAATACAGACAAACAACGAATCCTATTTGGGCTTAAACCCTAACAGTGGGTAATAGAGATCACAAAAACATAAAAAAATACATGATTATAGAAACATATTTAAATATAATAAAGCATATATATTTTAAAAATATAACATGTGATATGCAGTGGTACAATATCAAACAGTATAATGGAAGCACATGACATAAACTCTACAACATCTCGGTCAATCAGAAAAATAAAAAACAACATATTATGATAACATATGACATAAACTCTACACAGAACCGACGACTCAAAAAAAAATTAATCGTATAATATTTTTTCTATATAACGACGATGCCAAAACGAGTAAATCAGACCAATGGAAGTACTCAACCCAGTGGAAGTGATCCAGGAATTGCAAAAGTGATTCTACATAAACAAAAGAAGAAAAACGGTTATTGAAGACGAATAAACTCTTAGCACAATACAAGCACAAGAAATGGCTCGAATCAGGTATTTTCTATCAACCCATTCCTCTTGATTGGGTTTTACCAACATACACACACCCAAAAATTGAACATTCTGAATCTAGGATTTCTGTTTAACCAGAATCAGTGGATGTTCATGTTCACATTGAGTGATTTTATATAATAATCGGTCGATGTCCATGTTCACATTGAGTGATTTCTATAATAATCGGTCAATGTTCATGCCCACGTCGACTATCGTTCTTGATGTTTTTCGTGGTTGAAGAACATCAACACAGAATCGGTCGATATGGGCATTCATATCGACCGATTGTGCTATGAAAGAAATTGATATCTTTATGTTGGTTTTTAGGTACAATCAGTTGATGTGAATATCTACATCGACCGATTATAAAGTATGTGATTTCTTAACTGTCAAGCCCATAATCGTTCAATATAAGTGGTTATATCGACCAATTGTATGTGGAGAAAATGACCAAATTTTCTTAAGGCTTTTTAGATAACAATCGATTAATATGTACACCTTTATCGAGCGATTTTGTAATTTAAATTACTAGGATTTAGTGGATGTTGATATCGTGATGGCAGATTGTAAACTTGGAATTCCTAAATTTACTTGAATTTGATTGTTGTTTATCGTATACTGTCACATTCTCTAGGGAAAAACAAAAGCAAAATCAAGCATGAAAGCGATTGAATAACAAACATGATATTGCCTTTACTTCGAGTATCGAACTTCATCGGGATGATGATCAAAATCCGGCTTTTGAACACAGTACGGGATCGAGGAGTAAAGCTAAAACGGTCTCCATCAATAAACCGACTCAAAAGGAGCTTCCAATTGAAGAAAAATCTAAATCTGATACATAAACTGATAATGACCAAAGTGAAAAAAAAGTTGATAATAAAGTAAACGATGACGAGAAAACGATGATAAAGAAAACTAAATCGAAAGTGAAAGTGATATCGAGGAAGAAGGAGACAAAAAAGAACAACAAGGAGGTAAATCCAAAGAGGCAAAGAAACCAATTAAGAAGAAAGGGGAATACTTTCCAAAGTCTACATTGATGTTACCTCGCGGCCCTAATCAACCTATTTATGGGATTCCCTATGATGGAGGAGAGTTGTTATAGGTGTACGAATACAACTTGCATGCTACAGTCTGTGCAACCATAGTAATTATCTCAACGTTATATTTTATCTTGAATTTTTTTAAGATATCATGCACTTTATATTTTGTGTTAGTATTTTGATTATTGTCTATTAGTGTGTTATTTAGAATAACACTGATGTCGTGCGACTTCTTAAACACCAACCGTCAGTAGGTAAAATAAAATAATGGTGACTATCTAAAGAAGCACCTCAAATAGTCAATCTTTCGGATGATTCAATATTGTTGACTGTGGTAAAGAATTCAATGGTTGGATATGACAAACCCCTTATTTTTGCCTTCAGCGAGAGATATTACAAGGAAACAGATACTTGGCATCTTCTGTTTGCGAAATAAAAATAACTCCAAATGATATGCAGTTGATTATAGGTCTCAGCGTAGGAGGTAAATCCGTGAGAGGGGCCCGACTACGTGAATGAGCTTAGTTCAGAGAACATTTACGCTTTCACTTCGAGGGTGTTTGGTTGGGATGAGAAGAAGACTAAGTCAGTGATGTTAGTAGATGGTCAAAAAAATAGAATATTCCATCTTATGAGCTTGAGGGAACAATTTTATCGCTTCATCAAAGAGATGAGTTGACTCAGGAGCGTATCACTGTTACATCCATCACATATATTCTCTACATCTTGGGATCTGTTATCTTCCCCGACATTTCTAGTTCTCGTGTGAAATTCAATTATATGCAGCTAGGGGAACCAGTAAAAAAAGTTTGCAACTACTCTTAGGATAGTTGTTGCCTTGCATACTTCTTGAAAATGATGAAAAAGTATACTAGGGTAAGTAGGAACCAAAGCGAAGGGAATGTAGATCTTCTGTGGGTAAATCAATTGGTGTGGTTATTTTATTTTGTTTATCCTACTCTTTTACTTTTGTCACCTATAATCCTATGTTGACGCAAGTGTGGATATACCTGCACTTCTGAAAGTTTGATAAAAGGGCCCATGTGAACAAAAAGTGGGACGATACTTATTTTGGAAGCCGTACGTCTTCAACAGTGAGATGAAGAGTTTGAAGAAGGAATTTATGGATTTGAGACACCAATTGGATAACTTGACGACATTAGATGTTGTTTTTGATCCTTATAAGCAAGAATTAACTGGGAAAAGGATGATTGGGTGCGAGGAATTTTTTTTATTTTGGACCTCTGTTTCACCCCAAAGGATAAATAAATTTTAACCTGACAAGAGTGACGAGACAATGTGATGATTTAGAAGAGATCTCCAGGAACTCTACTCAACACAAGTATAAATTGAAAATACGTATCTCCATATTACATGGAGTGGTAGAACAACGTTCCGCTTACTCGTGTGATACGAATATACAGAAGGCCCTTAATCAAGGATTGGGATAGAGATCTCGATGTTCTGGTAAGTGTTGTTAGTCTCTAATGGTTTGTTAAGGTTTTTGCATGATTTTTTAAATGTTTGTTGTTTAAAATGAAAACAGAGAAGACGAATCACGTATTGGATCAACAAAGCAAATGCATCTGTCGAAATATGAGAAAATGTTGAGGTGAATGAAAGAAAGATTGTTGAATACAACAATCTGGAAGATGAATAAGATGGTGCTATGTATGGGGAAACGGTGGAGACGATGCCAAATAGGAAAACCTAAACAAAAAAAAATGCTCGAGTTGAATCATGTTGTGGCCAAGACAAAGATGACCAACATGATAGTGGCGAAAATAATGGTACTTCAGAACTACCTGCTAAACAAGGACGGGATGCTTGTGGTGGTCGTGGTCGTAGTGTTGATATTGATGTTGATGAAGATGAATGAATGGATTCTTGTTTTTCAAACTTATATCTTTAACTATGGATAACTATAGGGTCACACTTGTGTCTTTAACTTTTTTTATCATGGAATTAAAACATGTTAGGTTTGTTAGTTTATGAATAAATTAATTTGGGACAAAAAATGCAGGTGTTCTGGTATCTTTTTAAACTACAATCGGTCGATAGGTACCTGAATAACGACGGATTCTAGTTTTTGGCAGAAATACAAACTTACAATTGGTTTATATGACCATGTGACCAACCGACTTTGGGGCAAATATTCCAAAAGTTTGTTAGGCTTACGAAATCGGTTGATATATACATTCATATCGACTGATTCTTTGAGCCTTGGAAAACACCAATTTTTTGTTGGTTTTTAGGTCACAATCGGTCGTTGTGGAAAACCATATCGTCCGATTATAGTTTGAGGAAATGCCAATTATTTCGGGTGGTTTTTAGCATTAAATCAGTCGATGTGGACATACATATCGACTGATTATTGTTAGAGGAAAAACCAATTATTTTTAGTTGTTTTAATATGGACATTTTTATAAATCGTTGTAGCAAGCAAAAAAAGTTTATCATTTTTTTAGCCACAATCGGTTGATAGGGATATTCTTGACCGCCAATTGTGACCAATTATTTCCCCTTAGTTTTGAATTTTTTGAAAAAACTAGTTGTTGAGTCTTCCTCTATATAAGGAGGACCTCTTTCCCAGACTCAATTTGCCCCAAACTTGCACATTTTATTGACTGCCACTTCATTCACTACTCAAATAAAGCTGGAAAAATGGCATAGAAACCGGAAGAAGATATGGACCTTATTAAATCGTTCATTCTTGTCTTCCACGAACGTCTGGATGAAAGTTATTTTATGTTTTGGATGAAAGTTAAAGAATTCCTTTATGAGCGTATAGGGAATCCCTAAACATCACAAATTGAGAGATTTAGCGTTTAGATTCGACAACATCAAAAGGGATATACAAGGTTACTGATTATCATCCCCAATCTTCTCGTAGAGAGAAACTGAGTAGTTCGACATGTTTATCTCTATTTCATCGATCACGTTTGCATACTAACGTGTTCATTTGATTTCAGATCGAACAATTTTGTAGCATATGGAAAATACGAAATGGTGAACAATGATTCATGCACATATAAATTATAGCGTCTTAGACAAGCGTGCTCGGAGATTCATTGACGATGTATTAATGTGCAAGATTCAATAATACACATACTAAATTATGTACTGCGCTAATTTCCTACTATGTAATGCTTTAATTTCTTAAAACTATGAATAGATTTTTTTCTTTATGAAAGCGTAGCACAATTAATTTATATCATCTCCCACATCAACCGATTACGTTTTTATTGATGGTGGATTTTTAACAAGGGAGAAAATTGTAATATTGCCTCTGCTCAGCTGCAGCGCTAGCAACACCTGGGCCGCGGCACTGGCAAGTGCCTGCGCTAGCATCATAGGCCATAACTACGATGCTGACAACTGCTAGCGCTAGCAGCACATAGGCTATGGCCGTGGCAAGTGCCAGCGTTAGCAGCGCGTGGACCATGGTCGCAGCGGTAGCAAGTGCCAGTGCTAGCAGGCCATAACTATGCTGCCAGCGTCGTAACACTGCCAGTACCAGGGATATCACCTCGCTAGGGCCAGCGATATCACCTCTCTAGCGCCAGCGCCATCACTTTACCAATACTACCACCTTGTTAGCATGACCGAATATCAATGTTTGCAGCACCTAGGCCATACCACGCGCATGCAGCACTCGCATGCGCATTGTTGGTAGCACAACTTGCATATAGAAAACATGCCACAAATATGACATTGCCATAATGTGTTGGCATAAACTTATTGGTAGTATTCTCTTATGACAAATTCCTAATTACTCACGAGTTTTGAGTATGATAGTCCATGACTCCACTAACTCCACGAGAAATCAAAACATGTTACAGAGGGGATTCTTCATGGGGTTTTGGTATGGTGGTTTATAGCAACATGCGGTGTGGCAACACCCATGATGGGAAAGTTACAAGTAGTGGTGACGGTTATAGAAATTAAAGAGATGTTGGAGTACTGGTTTAGAAGTTTCCATAAACTTCATAAGAATAATGGGCATGGTTATACCATTATCTCCATAATCTCCATATCTCCATTCCTTCACTACCTCCACTACTTACGAGGAAAACAGTGTGTATCCATGACTACTATAAATATGCTACTTAACATATTCATAAGAACTGAACAAGTAGCATATTTATAGTTTGATACCTTTACACACAATTTAATACCACTGCAATTTCTTCAACTTTCTCTACTTTCCTCCCTTAAGATCAACCCATTTTCTCTCCTTGTGACCTAAGCAGGGCGGAACATCTATTTTCGTGGTTTAGGCTTGTCCTGTAGGATTTTGATTTCCAAACCTAAAGAATGTACTTCTACAGTACATTGTTTACCCGTAGAACCAAACTTTAGGTACAAACAATTGGTGACCACAATGGGAGATCGATCTCTCGGTCATGAATCCAATTCTTTAACTATCTAAAATTCAATTCTTCAATCGTCTGAAAAAAATGGTGGATTTAGGTCAGGTTCGGTAACCAATCCAATTCATGTGCAACAACCACTCTTAACCCCAACAACACCAGGAACTCCGGATACCATTCCTCGAAACACCTCCACTGAAAATACCAACACTCCTCTCCCTACCACCAAGGATGTCAGAAAGAAAAAGCAAGCAACACCAACCGCAGCTGATTTGGAGAAGATGCAAGAAACGTTGGCTAAAAATCAAATAGTTATGGACACTTCCCAGAAGGAGGTTCTTACCGATCCTAATACTTTGACATAGCAGCTATTGCCGGAGCAGTATCATCGTCAAATGTAGCAAACTAGAAACACAACTTTTGGTGGCGCCAGCACATCAAAAGATAACGCCCAAGAAAATGATGAAGTACCAGAAATGAGTCAATAACAATAAAAATTTGTAACCGAGCGTATACCAGAGATGACTCAATAACAATGAAACTTTATCACTCGTGAAGACCTGGAAAGGCTCTTGCGAAACCATGGAAAAGAAGATTCATCTCCATTCCATCAGCACCAATCCCCTTACTCAGCAGAGATTCAGAGGATCCCACCGCCAAGAGGATATTCGTCTCCTCTATTCTCATTGTATGATGGCACCGGGAACGCTCGAGAACATGTTTCTCGATTCTTGGAATCTTTAGGAGAGCATGAATAAAATCAAGTGTTGCAGCTCAAAGAATTTTCCAAATCTCTTCTGGGGAGAGCTTACACCTGGTACAATAACATCGTTCCCAACAACGTCTCTAGTTGGTCTCAGATGGTCAATGTTTTTTATAAAAAGTATTTATCTTTCTCTGAGGAAATCACTCTCTCGGACTTGGGAAAAATGTTCGAGAGGAACAACGAGCACCCCAATGAATATGTAAAGAGGTTCAGGACACAAGTTCTCGACTTCCACGACCAGAACGTAACTGAGCAACAATTGGTGGAGCTTTGAATTAATGGTATGATTCTTGTTTATCGTGCCTTACTAGAAAATTTACGGTTTCAAACCTTTTCTGAGCATCACGAAGCCGCCAAGAGATCAGCAACAACTGCTCCAGCCTTGTTGGAAAGAACAAGGCCCGCCAGATAAGAAAACCATGGAGACACCTGTGGGAGTAGACGTCTGGTGAATAAGCAATATTATACCCAACACTCTATAGGTGTTGTCACTGAGGAAGGGTCCAAGAGGAAGGCATCACCTCAATTGGCGCCGCAGACTAAGCGCTCCGCGTTGCCCCCGGCGACGACACCAACACCAATTCAAGGACGAGGCTCAGCCAAGGCTCCGCATCAACCGCAACAGCCTAAGACAGATCCAACAATACCAAATTTCCCCTTTCCCATGGAGGAGGTTCTCGAATTGTTGGAAGTATGGATACAATACGTAGCTATCAAGTTATCGCATGTGCGACGCCCACCAACAGCTGAGGAGATATCATACACAAAATATTGTCGCTTTCACAGATTTGTCAACCATCCCACCAGTGAATGCAATGGCTTGAGATGTATCTTCATAGAAAAGATTGACTCAGGAGGACTACGTCTGGGGACTGAAGGGTTCACAAAGATCCTCTCCATGTTAGGAGTTTCACTCTCTCTGGAGACTCTATCAACAGAACTGTCCAATCCATGATGGAGCACATGTGTGAACTTTTTTACCTATCAAAAGCGCAACGCAAAGATATTTTCACAGTCCTTAATCGTGTCGTGTTGGGAAAACATTTACTCTTCGCCGAGAAAGCTAATGTGTATCTTGAGCCCGCTCTAGAAGACATAGCCATCAAGCATAACGAGAAGCCTAGTTGGGGAATTCTCACTACTGCCTGCCTCAGGGATAATGAGTTTGAGCAAACACTAATCGATACGGGGACCGATGTCAACATCATCACCATCAAGACTCTGAGGGCTACGGGAATTTCCAGGCATGAAGTTACATACTCACCTACCATAATCAAGGATTCTGAAGGGAAATCCAAGAGCGCGTACGACTACATCAATGTTATGGTAAAAATGGGTGATGACCAGACACATGCCAAGTTTCACGTTATCAAAGAAGATCCAAGTTAAGACATGGTTCTGGGACACCCATCACTGGTACAAATTTGGGCTTATGTGACAGTTAAAAACTGCCACCAAAACATTTATGTGACAGTTTTGAAAAATAATTGCACTGTCATTAAAGCCTCTATTACGAAGGGGTCTATAAAAAACTGTTACAGAATCATGACTATGAGTATCATTTTTTTTATAAACCTGTCATTGTTAACAACATACAATAACATTTTCTAAATAAAACTGTCATTGGTAATTTAATTTCCTTTACTAAGGTGACAATTTCTCCATAACCCTTTCATTGTTACTACTTACCGTAACATTTTCTTAAGAAAACTGTCATTAAAAACTTAACTTCTTAGACTAAGATGACAGTTTCTTCATACACCTCTCATTATTGACAAATTACTGTAACATATTTTAAAGAAAACTGTCACAATAACTCAATTTCTTACGAATAAGATAAGTGTTTCTTCATAAACCTGTCATAATTGAGAACTTACAATATCATTTTATATATGAAACTGTCATGAAAAACTAAATTTATTGTTCAAAGATAACAGTTTCTTCATAAAACTGTCGTAGTTGACAACTTACAACAATATCTTTTAAATAGAATTGTCATTGTAAACCCTCTTCCATTGCACATTTTCTGTGAAACTGTCATCGTACACCTATTTCAGTAACATATTTTTCATACAACAATCATCGTATAATGAGTTTTAGCAGTGATTTAATGTTACAGTTATTGATGATACTTTAAATTGAAAGATAGAACTAAAAAACAATTATATTTTGTAAATACCTTGTTCAACACAATGATACAACAAAAAATGAGATAAAATAAATAAACTATATCATTTTTTTCATTACAAAAAAATATATTTCTTGAACTCTAATGTTGTAAAGTAGCTTCCAATACCTCAGATTTCTTGAACTTCAATGTTCTAACAGGAGCTTCCGCTGCCTCTTGATTGGAGGAGGTCTTTTCCTCTCCATTATTAGAAGAATTTATGTAGTCGCAACCATCACTGTAAAGAAATTACAATAGTTCTGCAGCAAAAGTGGTTGATTAAACTACTAGGGTGTGACTATGAATAAGATACAAGAAAGGAGTTGAGAACAAGGTAGTTGATGCTTTGTCTAGAAGGAAACACTTACAAGCTGAGCGTCACATGCTAGTTACATAAAAACTATGGGATCAGGTAAGATATTCTACTAGTTATTTTGAAAACCTCTTTGTTCCATGAATAACTTATTTAACGTTTCAGTTACATACTGCAGTAACAATAAGATGCAAGTCAAAAGTATTGCAAGAACAACTATGCTAACAAAAATATACTCTAACAAACAAGATTCATACATAGATAAAATTGTACCCATAGTTGCATATCTTAAACAAAAAACAATGCCCAAATAATAAGAAAAAACAAGAACTAAACACAGACCATAATAGTTTTCATTCAAGGAAACCTACAGATGTACAAATAGATCTAAAAAAAAGTAAACCCTTGCGAGAAGTAGATATAATAAAATATACGGCTGATGAACATAACATGGGATTAGAAATTTGACCAAAGGTAAGTGTCAAAACCTCCATTATAGAGTGATCCCTATCATCAAATGCAGAAGCAACACAACCTTGGAAAAAATTAAGCTGCTTCTCAGCTTCCAAATGCTGAAATAACATGGAACCACAAATCAACCAAATTATCAGAAGTAGACTACTTTGTTGAATCATATGGAAATTAATACATATATATATATATATATATATATCAAGGACCTTTCATCAAATCAATATAAAAAGAACACCTATTTTGACTGGAAAAAAACCCCTACATAACAGACTGCTATCAAGATCAGTTTTCTTAAGAACAAAGTGGAAAAAATACACCCAGTATTAAGGAAAGAGTACAATAAACGTAATTACCTTCTATATTCTATAAGAACAATACACTGTTCAGGGTTCTTATCGAACTTCTGTCTAGCTCGCTTGGAGTGTAGCTGTGTGCATTTTCATAAAATATATAGCATTAGAAAGAACTTTCAGAAGTGTACAATAAACATCAATTACTCCCATGAATTTGAAATCATAAGCAAATGAAATTTATTACGTCATAGTTGAGTCATTTAAATCAGCTGCATACTAATAAATATAAACCTATCACAATAGTAACGACTTCCGACGGTAATTACCTAGAAGGAACCAACTGTGGAACAAAAGGGACATACGGTACGTCCCTTTCAGCAACAACATGTTGCTCTTTCTGAAACTCTTTTAGAACTAGTTCAAAGTCCTATCTTAGTGAATTATATTTCACCAAGTTGGGATTTACAGAGCAAAACTATGAATTATCTTTCACCAAGTTGGAATTCAATATGGCTTAACTCAATTAGGTTTCTGATCTGGGCATCACGCTTATCGAATGCATGAGTGCTTCCATTATCCAAAATTCTAGTGATTTATTTTGTTAGCACGACCTCGGAAGCATGTCAATGGACTTCACTGTAATCTTTGTCTAGGGACAATAGTTGCTAAGAAAAAATTACAGAATAATTCTTAAGAACCTAGAGAGATGCTTCTCTTTGATGTAGTGAAATACTGCAAATGAAGTAGCATATTCTACATACCTTTGACTCCTTCAAGAATCAAACTTTGGGCTAGAACAACATTTGTAATTGTACCATCTCCATCTAATTCATTAGTCTTAGCAGCAACTTGTCTCACCAACTTAGCACCGAAGTTATAAGTTGATTTAAACTTACTCCCATCTGAAACCTACAATGGCCTAGAAGTGAAAAAACATGGATACGAGGTACACCTTTGTGGTGTCATTCCATGCATGAACAAGATCTAGCGACTTTGTCCACAACAAACCTTGAACCAGTTGAGCCAGTCACCTTAAAGTTATCATCATTAGCACCATAAACTATCATCTCATTTGATATTCTCCTAAGCTTCAGTAGTTGTGATGTATAAGTAAGTGGGTATGACTAAATCAATACAGAAAATTTAAGCAACAACATCAAAAAGTTTAAACCTAAATAGGGATCTGCGAGTGATAAGCTCAGTGTGATATTCACTAGTTAAGTCACATTTTGGACTCATGATTGACCTTCCAAGAAATTTAGTACCAGTACCCAATGAAACAACTTCAATATCTGAAAAGGAAGAAAATAAAGTCCAATTCAAAGTTAGGGGAAGTCAAGATTACAAAAAAGAAGAGAACCCTAAGTATAACAAAATCCCTAAACCTAAGAAATATATTATATAAATAAACTCGTTTAACTGTGAAGACTACATGGACCGGATCTAAAATAAAGATTGAAAGCTAAGAATTGGAATTATCTCCAACTCTTGATTAAGAAACAATTAGGATTTTTCATAAGGCTTTAAAAGACAATAAGAATAGAAAAAACCACAAATCCAACAAGGGTAATGGATTTATGACTATAAACTTCAGGTTGGGAAATCATCACACACACATACACATTGTATAAATCAAAGAATTAACATATATGGATTATAAGACAAATGAAATTCATGTTGGAACATCACACACACACATAGACATTGAATAAATCAAAGAATGAACATATATGGGTTACAAGTATAGTACCTGTTTTTAAGACATCTGAAAGACCCCCTTTCATGTTTCCTTCAATCATGTCACCAACTCTTGAATTTTATTATCCATGATCTCTTTTTCATAGCACTCTGACTTCCTCTACAATAAGAGTACAAAATAATTACCATTGATTATATTTCTAAAGCAACAACACAATAGATCTTTTATTAAAAGAATAACGAATGTCATTAAACAGTACTAGAAGGAAAAGTTAGCAGTAAACAAGCAAATTAAAAAACATAAAATTATTAATACACAAACTCGTACCTTCCCTAAACACCTCACCGTAGATTCTAGCTGAATCACCCTATCTTCACATCCCATCATATAAACAAAACCCACACTTTTATAATATTACAATTTCAGAGACATAAATATTATAACCGGAACTGATAGCAGTAAGTTTACAGTTTTTGTAACCCATTTATAACAATTTTATAGTTAAAGGGCTTCAAATTTTGATTAACCCATATATATTCCAATTTTCTAGTTTTTCGATCTGCATGACTCAGTTTTCAATTGGACAAAGCAGTGCTCATAAGAAAAAGGTAAACATCATTTAGTAGTAGGATCCTAATATTGAAGTCTTAAGCCAGAAATTACCATTGGGCTAGATGTATGTTGTTTGATGAACTTCAGGATGATACTAAACAAGTAAAAAAACGTAATAACATCAAAAGTTGAAAATGCCACTAACCTTAAGTGAATTTTGCAGTCATTTAATCTCATTCACATACCGATTGAAACTCTCCTTGTCAATAAGGTAATACGTTGCCGACCTAAATTGGGTTTCCTATTAACAAACAACCAAGTGAAGTAACAACCTGATTAGGCTCTATAAAAAGCACATACCATAGTCTTGTTAAGAAGTAACAAATCAGGATTTATAAAAAAACACACAAACTAGAGTCTAGAAAAGGTTTTTATTTCCTTCACTGCATTTCTGGAGTGAAACTACGTCTCTGGAAATCATTTAAAGTCAACAGGTTACAAATCATGAATGAACAACTCTGAACTAGCTCTCTAAAAGTGCAGAAGTGTCATTACAATTTAGAAATTTGAGATATGACAAGACATCAATATCTTAGTTTCCCACTGCATCATACTATCATAAAATGATAAGATGCTTCTATAAGACTTAGCTAAATCATACACGGGAATAGATGAGTAATGACAAATACACAAAATTCTAAATAGGATTTTGTTGGCCCAGATAGTTCTGCTTGTTTCTAAAGCTAAAAAAAATTACATAGAAAGAAAACAAAACCTGACTTCGGATTGAACTACTGAAGTAATTGAGGGACTTTCTAAAGCTTTCAATAACACAGAACTTTGAGAACTGGCCAGAAGAATGGAATCTCCCCGTGACCCTGCTGAAAGTGTATCAATGAACTCAACCCTTTTAAATAATTGTTCAAGCTTTTGTGCAACAACATATTTGTCTAGCAACCCATCAGGCTTCGTATTGCTATTTTCTGTTGCAGTCTCGTACTCCATATCTCTCTTCAAGACAAAAAAAGTTTCAGTAACCATAATCATTTGATCATAGTTGTAAAGAAATGCAAACAAAATAGTAGTAGCAACAACCAACTTAGTAAGATCCTACAAAAACCAATCAATCATACTAGAAAGACAAATCTAAGTAACTGGTGAACCTGAAGTGCAATTAGACGAGCTTGGAAATTTTAGATTTGCTCGACACCCTAAACCCATTAAGAAATTGTCGGGTTTAATTTCACGAAGAAAACCCCTTGAGTACACGTATTCAACTTTGTTAATCTACAATCACAAAGAAATTGGAATTAGAATGGAGTCTCAATACTCATGATTACTGTAAGAATAGAGTATATGCGCTATATTGACTATCTTCAGTAGATAAAATTATGGACACTCACTATTATTCAGCAAGCATAAGAACTTTTTTCAACGTAACCTTCTGGTTGCAGTAGTTGAATAGGTCTGCCAAGCTTAGCCCGAGAAGGTCAATAACCATGCAGTTAAATCCAACTGATACCAGATCTGGTTCCTCCCTCCAAAAATGACAAATTTGTGTCCTGCAACACATACCAAGAACATCAGAACTATCTACCAAATGAAACCAAATGAAAGAAAAACTAAAACAAATACAACAGTAAAGCCTGATATAAATATTTGGTACCGGTAGTGCAAAATTGATTTGTTAATTCCAACAAACCACCGAGCATTATTACTACTAAAATCATTGCAGACGAAAAAAATCGTGTTCAACAACTTCACAAAAGTTTTTTGAGGTGAACCAACCAAAACCTAATTCTGCAAAATCAACAAAACAACAAATAAAACCACTGAACCTATATGAAATCTTTACCGTACAAGTAACAATTGAAACTCATACAACATTAGCAAATAAATTTCAACAAAATAATAAATTTTTAGTGACCCCTTTGCTAAATCCCTAATTTTACCATCACCACCACCATTAAATTCTTCAAAACCAATGAACATATCTGTATCAAGAAAAAATAAATCCCAATTTGTAAACTAAACGAAACAATTTAAAAACCGTTACTAAATATCACTGAAACTTGTATATCTTTTGATTTTGACACCGACCTGCACAAGATTCAAACTCACAAAAACAATTTATGGGTAATCCATATTATAAGATGGTGAGCATGACTCTGAACTCAGATTAGAAATCGGTTTAAAGATTTTGAGTGGAAAAACTCAAAAGGAGAAGAAAACAAAAATCTGAATCTAGGGTTTACATCATAGAAATGAAATAAAAAAAGGAGGAAACAGTCCATGTGCTGGTATTGACGATACCTTTCTTATTCGACGACGACTATAAGGTTTTGGTATTGATGTTGATGGTAAGTGGTAGTGGTAGAAAGGGGGAAGAATGAAGGTATGCGTATGTTGTAGAGAAAAGAAAGAAGTTTAGTGAAGTGAAAGAAGAAGATAAGGGAGTTAGGGTTAGAATGATTTCATTTCACGTGGCACACGCACACCTAAGAAGGGGTGAAAACATAAATCGTGTGTTATAACCATTTCAAAATTTGGCGGAAATACTGATAACCTGAAGTGCAATTAGACGAGCTTGGAAATTTTAGATTTGTTACCTATAAGGTTACACTTTGATAACAGTTTTTATTTAAAACAGTTATAATAGTTTGAGAATAATAACAGTTTATAGTTATTATATATCAATGTATAGTAGCATTTTTCTACAAAAACTGTCATTGTATAACTGTTTGGTAACAGTTAAAAAACGGTCACGATTATTCTCCTATATTGGTATGAGTTTTAGTAAAAAACTGTTACATATATCTCATAGCCTATTCTTTTGTGACAGCTTATTTGTGAACTGTCATGGTTTCTGATTATGAATTGTCACCGAAGCCCATATTTGTACTAGTGCATGGGTCTGTAGCAATAAGATGGAATCATATGTATTTCCTTTATTGGCTCTAACACCTCCAATATTCTCAAACAAGCCAACAAACCCCGAGGACTACCTATCAGCCGAGCTCCGTCGTAAAATGGATCTGGATGTGAAGCAGTTGCCAAGAGAGAACATGGCATCATACGATAGTAAGTTTCGCACACAAGTAAGTCATATTCAACTAACTTCTTTGCAACCAACGATCCACGTCCCATCAAAGCTTGGGGACCTGACCCGGATATCAACCCTACTCTGACTCGGCTATGTGAATGGGAAGATGATCCTTTTCAAAATTTTATCGAATGGGTAGGGATTGTCTCTACTGAAGACAAGAAAGTTAGTAACCCAGTTATTCAGAAGACATGTCATGATTAAGGTGTATGAAACCAATTTCTTCCATGTCGGAGATATGACTGAGAAAACCATTGCCTCTTCTAAGGAAGAGTCGTATCTTATTATTGAAACCTTAATCGGCGGTTACTACAAGCTTGTCAATACTTGATAGTTTTGTAATAGTAGTAAGAAAAGTTTGTTCAAGACTTGTGGAGATTTGTTTTCAAACCTAGTTTCTAAGACTAAAATTAGCAAAACTTAAATAAAATTGATAACAAAATTGAGAGTAAACTGAGGCTAAGATTCCACTATTTTCCAATTTTTAAAGTGATTTAATTAAATAATTATAATTATGCAATTCTTATATTTAATTTGATTCCAAAATATTGAAACAAATAGATTTTCAAAATAACAATTGTATAACAGAAGCATGGAACATCAAAAACCTAGGCCATGTACCATCAAACGAAATCACAATTGTTTGATAAAAATAATTAAATCAATTTTTAAACAAGGCAAATAATCATAAAAGAATTGCATAAATTAATTAAATAAATATTACCACATAATTTTTGGAAAAAATAGCTTCCTCCGTCGCCTCAGAAATGGGGTTTAGCTCCTCATATTAATCACTTTCTCAAAATTATGGTTCATGGCTCAAAATGTTTACAAATGATGAAAAAGGAGAAAAACAAATAAAACAGTGAGTTTGCAAGGTTTATAGGCGTTACAGACTCACTGTTACATAGAAGGGATGAAGATAAACGTTGCAGATGCTAAGATATTCGTTGCAGATGAGTTGAAAAAACTGTTGCAATTGAAGATGAACGTTGCAGATGCGAAAATATCCGTTGCAAATGGATGAAGGAACCATGGCTGATTGGTTGAAGATATTGTTGCCTATTCTATGTTCTTCATGCAGCAGCAACAACAAATTTTCTGAATTGATTTATCTGCCTCCTATTCGTCGCCTAAGCTCTCCCTAAGCTCTTTGTCACTTCTAATCACCTCCAACACCCTTTATATACTCAACATCACCTCCAAATATCGATTAATTGCCAAATATTTTCGTATTATTTCATTCTATGTTTCGGAAATTATTTCCCTGTTTAGATCCTTCACGCGTCTTATAGTGGCTTACACACTCCAACATGTTGATTTCACGTCTTAGATGATGTTAGCCATACAGCAACCACAAGCAAACTTCCCAAAAATTCAGAAGAAAATCCCGAGAATAACTCGCTTCCCTGTTTTACTCCAACTCGAAAATTGGGCTCTGTTTTGATTGATTCAACACCCACAACAACTTTGCTTATCCCTAACAAGTCCATCCCAACCAAATCCAGTGATTGAATCTCCCCCAAGTCGAATCCAGAAATTCTAAATTTTCAAAATTCATTTTCCCGCCAAAACGTTGTTTGGACCTTGAAGAGGAAGGGGGTGACCCTATCCACTGCGCGAGTGGGTGTCTTTATAACTTTTTGAGCCAATTTTTCCCAAATGTTTATTTCTCCAAAAATACCTTCAAACACAATAAAATCACAATATATGTACACAAATGAGTTCTAACAATATACAAATTGAGATCAAATAAGACACGAAAACGTGTCTATCAAATACCCCAAAACGTGTTAATTCCCCTCGAGCAAATCTAATCTAGAAATAAAAATAAATCCTAATTCACTTTCGTAAGAATCATGATTGCACTTAGCATGTGCAACAAGCCTTTGAACCCCTAGGTGTCCCTAGTGGACGGGTTTTGTCTCGTGAGGGTTTACAAGAGATATAACCACAAAACCTTTACTCCAAACCCTATCTACATGTGAACGATTGAGAATAGATACTAAACAATCTATTTAGTTGGCATACTAAATTCTTCACCTATAAGAATCATTACCCTATATGAGTCCAATTGCTGCACACGAGTTTTCACTCAGCTTACTAAAATTCATACAAGAATTCAAAACTCTACTTAAATAGTCGTTCAACCACGATACTCAGAATCTATCAAAGTACAATCATATGAAAATATTTAGAAGATGGATATAGACAAAATGAAGTTTGCACATGTTGACTAAGGTGAACGGTGTTTCCCATATCCGTCTGAAGGTCGCCGCCAAGATGAATCCTAATGGATTGAGATATTCTCCCACTAGTCTTACTCCTAATATCGACTCAGCTGGTATATACAAGGGTCCCAGCGGTCGATTTATTAAATATACACATGATTGGATCAAATGAATCCAAGCGCATGCTCCTTATCAGCATTTTATATGATAATTCTCATGGATTCTGCGTTCCACGCTTGGTTAGGCGACAGAGACAGGGATAACACACACATATTGCTATCAAAGTGTCAATACTCAATTTTTTTTATAATGGTCTAAATAATACAATAATGGGGCTTGATCTCAAAAACTCTACTTCATCCTGGCGGTGATAACAATTCGATATTGGTGCCCCACCATATCACTTAGAGAAACACAAAAATTGTAAAAATAAAAATAGAAGGTGATATGGTCGAGATATACTCCGAGATATGGTGACAACTATCATATTATCTATAACACCTAAGCTAGGCATCCTTTTATGAATAGACCATTTAGCTGGGCACACCAATTCCTATAGAAAAAGAGCTAAGTTCCCATCTACCTAGAATGTTCAGTGTCATCCTGAATTGTTCACAAGTTTCTAAAGTTTGGAGTTTTATTATTTCAACTAAAATTTCTCCCTTACCCCCAAAATTAAACGTAACATTGTCCTCAATGTTTTTAATTAAAGTGCAATACCAAAAATGTAGGTAACTAGAGGAATAAAGAGGTAATTCAGAAAGATAGTACATGGGTGAAGCATAACAATCCTTCTTTGGAGAATAAGACAGAAAAATAAAAACAAAAACCTACAAAAACTTACTAATATACAACAACATCCTTGATGGTCAATCAAGGTAAGCAGGGTCCTCCAGAGGGACCTCCTCAACATCACCTCCAAGAAAAGGCTCTAAAAAGGACCGTTAACCTTTGAAGAATTACTACCATCCAATGTCTCATTCTCAATAGCACCGTGAGGAAAAACAGTGCGAACTATAAAAGGACCCGTCCACCGAGAGCATAACTTCCCGGGGAATAGATGCAAACGGGTATCATACAAAAGAACTTTTTGACCTGGAGAAAATGACTTTCTTAAAATATTTCTATCATGCACAAGTTTCATTTTGTTCTTATACTTCTTAGCACTATCGCATGCATCTCTACGAATCTCATCCAACTCAATGAGCCGGAGCTTCCTGTAAGCTCCTGCCTTTTCAAGAGAAAAATTAAGTTGTTTTATAGCCCAATATGTTCTATGTTCTATCTCGACGGGCAGGTGACATGCCTTGCCAAAAACTAGACGATAAGGTGACATTTCAACGGGGGTCTTAAACGCAGTACAGTAAGCCCATAAGGCATCAGTAAGCCTCAATGACCAGTCTTTCCGATTAGGATTAACTTTTTTCTCTAAAATACGTTTTATCTCCATGTTGGAAACCTCTACTTGACCACTAGTATGTGGGTGGTATGGGGTAGCTACTTTGTGGGTAATACGATAATTCTTCATCAAAATCCTAAATGGTCGATTACAAAAGTGTGACCCTCCATCACTAATTATAGCCCGCGGTATACCAAAACATGCAAATATGTTATCATTCAAAAACTGGACCACAAGCTTATGGTCATTTTTTCTACACGAAACCGCCTCAACCCACTTAGACACATAGTCTACAGCGACAAAGATGTAAAAACAATAAAAAGAATTAGGAAAAGGACCCATAAAATCAATGCCCCACACGTCAAAGACCTCAATAACTAGAATAGGGTTCAAAGGCATCATATTTCTACGGGAAATGGTTCCTAACTTCTGGAAAAGATCACAAGTAACACAATAACGGTGGGTGTCTTTAAACAATGAAGGCCAGTAGAATCCACACTGTAATATCTTAGTAGCGGTTTTCTTAGTACTAAAATGACCCCCACAAGCATGGTCATGACAAAAGGAAATAATATTGGACTGGTCATTCTCAGGTATACATCTCCTAATAATCTGGTCTGGACAATACTTAAACAGATAAGGATCATCTCAAAAGAAATGCTTAACCTCGGCTAAAAACCTCAAACGATCTTGTTTACCCCAATGTTGAGGCATTCGACCAGTAACAAGATAGTTCACTATATTTGCATACCAAGGTAATCGGGAAACAAGGAAAAGTTATTCATCATGAAAACTATCCCTCACAGGAGAGGAATCATCGGGGAAATCAAAAACAAGCCTAGACAAGTGGTCCGCTACTACATTTTCTGCACCCTTTTTGTCTCTAATTTCTAGAGAAAATTCTTGTAACAAAAGGATCCATCTAATCAATCTAGGTTTAGTATCCTTCTTGGATATAAGATACTTCAAAGCAGCATGATCAGTAAAGACTATGACCTTAGAACCTAAGAGATAGGATCTTAACTTTTCTAAGGCAAAAACAATGGCTAACAATTCCTTTTCTGTGGTGGTGTAGTTCATTTAGGCATCATTCAGAGTTTTGCTAGCATAGTAAATCACATGAAGTAATTTGTTTTCTCGTTGACCTAGCACAACACCAATAGCATAATCTGAAGCATCGCACATGATTTCAAAGGGTAGGTTCCAGTTAGGTGCCTGGACTATGGAGGTGGTAGTGAGTAAAGTCTTAATCTTCACAAAAGCCTCTAAACAAGCATCATCAAAGACAAACTTAACATCTTTTACAAGCAAATTGCAAAGAGGTCTAGAAATCAAGCTAAAATCCTTAATGAATCGACGATAAAAACCTACATGCCCTAAGAATGACCTAATATGTCTTAGGGTTTTGGGAACCTGTAAATTGTTAATAAGGTCAACTTTGGCTTTGTCTACCTCTATACCCTTAGAAGATACGATATGCCCGTAAAAAAAATTCTTGATCGAACCATGAAATGACATTTCTCCCAATTAAGCACTGAATTCTTTTCCTTACATCTACTCAACACTAATTTCAAATGATGGAAGCACTCATCAAAGATGAACCAAACACTGAAAAATCATCCATAAAGATCTCTAAAAACCGTTCTATCATGTCAGAAATATACTCATCATGCAACGCTGAAAAGTAGTGGGTGCATTACACAACCCGAAAGGCATGCGTCAATACGCAAGTGGTATCAAAGGGACAGGTAAAAGTAGTTTTCTCTTGGTCTTCTGGGGCAATAACAATCTGATTATAACCAGAGTAGACATCTAACAAGCAATAATGACTATGTCCAGATAATCGCTCAAGCATTTGGTCAATGAAAGGAAGGCGAAAGTGGTCCTTCCTTGTGACCTTGTTCAATTTTCTATAGTGAATACAAACATGCCACCCCGTGGTCACTCGGGTTGGGATTAACTCATTGTTTTCATTCTGGACTACAGTGATACCTGATTTTTTGGGAACAATCTGAACGGGGCTGACCCACTTACTGTCTGAAAAGGGGTAGATAATACCCGCATCTAACAACTTAAGCACCTCAGTTTGAATTACTTCTTTCATGTTAGGGTTCATTTTACATTCCATCTCCCTAGAAGGTTTGGTGTCGTCCTTTAAATGAATCTGATGCATACAAACGGTAGAACTTATACCCTTAATGTTTGATAAGGTCCAACCTAAGTCTTCCTTGTTGTCTTGAGGTACGGTCACTAGCCTTCTTTCCTGATCATTATCCAAGTCGGATGCTACAATTACAGGCAAAGTCTCAGATGGGCCTAAAAACACATATTTCAAAGTATCTGGCAATGGTTTGAGGTCCAACTTAGGAGGCTCTTCTAAAGAAGAAATTAAGGTAGAATTAGAAACTGGTAATAGTTCGAACTTAGCTTTCCATCTATTAGTATCTAACACATGGATAGAGTCCAACAGAGCATTCACTTGATCGATGGTGCTTGTCGAAATCTAAGCCAAAATGGGTTAAAAAACTCTCTAATGTATCTTTAGATAAGATGTTTGGTAATGACTCTTGAACTAATGTTCCTATAATGTTCACCTTTAAATGCACGTTTCATCTAGCTCAGGGGGTTGCTTACTAATATTGAAAATATTCAGCTCAATAGTCATATTACCAAAAGATAAATTCATAATACAATTTTGAAAGCTAATGATCGCATTAGATGTAGCTAAAAACGGGCGACCTAATATCACCGGTATCTGGTTTTCTGGGTCAGGAACATGCTGGGTATCTAGGATAACAAAATCCACATGATAGATAACCTTATCGACCTCAATAAGAATATATTCAACAATACCACGACGAATTTTCACAGACCTATCAGCTAACTGAAGTGTTATCTGGGTAGGTTTTATGTCACCAAGTCCTAGTTGGAGGTACACATGGTACGGAAGCAATTTAATACTAGATCCTAAGTCAAGTAACGTTTTCTCTACACGGTAGTTACCTATTGTGCAATAAATGGTAGGGGACCTAGGTCTTTGTACTTAGGAGTTGTGTTGTTCTGGATAATTGAACTCATATGACTAGCTATAAAGGATTTTTTCTGTACACTAAGCTTTCGTTTTCACGTACAAAGATCCTTAAGGAACTTAGCATAAGTAGGAATATGCCTAATTGCATCTAATAAAGGAGTATTGATGTTGACTTGCTTAAAAATCTCCAATATGTCATTAAAGTTGGATTCCTTCCTAGTTGGTACTAGAAGTTGTGGGAATGGGGCTTTCGGCACAAAATAGGGCTCAGCGTGAACCACATTGGACTCTTTAGAGACTTTATTAGTCTCTTCAGCTAAAGGCTCAGAAGGGTGAACTACAGCATGTTCACTATCGATCAAGGTTACCTTATTGTCTACCACTCTACCTCTCCTAAGGGTTTTCATTGAATTCACATGATTTGATGATTTCTCACCGGAAGATAACTCATGAACTCCTCTAGGGTTGGGTTGTGGTTGACTAGGGAACTTGCATTTTTCTCTTTCTCTCAAGGACTCAGCGATTTGACCAACCTGGTTTTCTAAATTGGAAATAGCCTGACTGTTAACCTGAATAATCTTTTGATTTTCTTGTAAACTTTGATTGATAAACTGCTGAAAATATTTAGTGTTCTGAGTTAATGAGGCGGCAGACTCTGCTAAACTCATGACCGTCTTTTAACAGATTCTGAAATTGTGCTGGTCCAGAAAGATTCTTAGTATAACCAAAACCTGGGGGAACCTGAGGGTTACTAGACTGACCTTGATTTTGGCCCTTAGACCAAGAAAGGTTTGGATGGTTTCTCCAACCAGGGTTATAGGTTTCTGAATATGGGTCAAACTTCTGACGGTTATCATATCTAGTGTTATTGTAAAGAGCATGGGCTTGCTCTTCAACAGTTTTTCCTTCCCAACATGACTTGGGCTCTATTCCACAACTAGATTGACTTAATTCTAAGGCTTCTAACCTTTTTGTTATAGCTGCAATTTTGGAATCTGATTCAAGAATTCCATCTACCCTATTGACATTACCTCTTCTCAGTAAAACTTTTCTCTGGGGTTCCTTACTATATTCCCATTGCTGGGTCTTTTCGGCAATTTCATTCAAAAATGTCATTGCCTCATCAACAGTTTTACTATCAAAACTCCCTGTATACATTGACTCGACCATGGTCGTCGTTGGATAATCTATCCCTTCATAAAGGATCTGGACTAGTCTAACCTTTTCTAAACCGTGATGGGGACATTGTATCAATAAATCATTGAACCTTTCCAAAGACCTATACAAAGATTCTCCCTCTTGTTGCACAAATGTGGAAATCTCGTGCCTAATAGATGATGTTTTGTACCTAGGGAAAAATTTAGATAAAAAAGCAGCGGTAAGTTGTTCATATATCTCGATGGATTCAGATGGCAAACTATATAACCAAGATTTATCCTTGTCTCTCAGGGAAAAAGGAAATAACCTAAGTTTCAAAGTTTCATCAGACATGTTGTGAATTCTTAGGGTACTACATATTTCTTCAAAGTCCCTAATGTGAAAGTAGGGGTTTTTATTTTCTTTTCCTAAGAAGATTGGGAGCATCTGTGTAGTCCCAGGTTTGAAATCATAGTTTGCTTGAGTTTCATCTAACTTAATACATGATGGTCGAGAAGTCCTAGTGGGATTCAACAAATCTTTTAAAGTTGCCATTTCTGGCACAGCTGGAAAATTAGGAATAACTTCCTCACTAAGAGACAATTCTTAAAACTAAAGTTTCCAAAAATCGGGCTCTCAAAAGAAGGGTTTCCTAAATTCTCAATTTCAAAGACAGATTTTCTATTCTCGTCACTGATCAAACGACCAATAGATTTCTTCTCCAGGCACGCTCACTCAAGACTTTAGGCTGCCTGGGCATGCAATTAAATAACTCCTAATTGGAAGGGAATTCTAAACAAACACAAACAAGGCCGACTCAACCAAATCAAACCTATTGAATCTAGCAAACAAAAAGCATGACGGCTCAAATTAGATTTTTTCTAGACCAGATTTTATTCTTTCGAAAAGCAATTAGTTACATTTTTAGCAGACCTCTTAGAACGATCCGAATTAGATTAAGTCGAATAGAAACAGGATAAGCTCTAAGGAGCTTTGATAACCCTGTCTCTTTGTTAAATTTTCCTTGGGTTACAAGGCGGCTCTAATAAACTTAAAATAATCTTCCTGAACTTTAAGTTAGGCTAACAAAGTAACCAATACAGTCCTTTTGAATGATTTACCAATAAGCTCGATACCCTATCGGTCTTCTTTCTAGTCAAATTTTAAGGATTAGGTTCGCGTTAGGTAACGTCTTCCTAAGGCGGGCAAGAAGGAAACAGTGATGAAATCCGAGTCCTTATCTTATATGGCCAGTCCTTGCCCTTTACTAGAAAATAAATCCGTATTCAGTTCCTCAACATATATGCATACGAAGGAATACAGTAAACCCACCTGTAGGGGATTCTTGGGTTGATCGAGTCTTACCTCCCATACCAGACGGGGGATGAATCAGTTGTAGTCGACTCGGGCCACCGACTCCTGTGTCAGTGTACGAACCCGAGGGGCCGAGACAATATCGTAATTGTCGTCCTTCCCTGTTGCAGTTTATATTTAAATACCCTTCTGTAGGGTTTAAAAATAATAATAAAGTTCAAAAGTTCAAAGTTCAAAGTCCAAAGTCCAAAAATAAGAAGAAAAAAAAACAAAAAAATACATAAAATAATTACAAAAATAATAAGAATTTCCTAATACAGTTTTCTAAAAAGAAAAATAAAAACCCTTAAAAAATTAAACAAAAATAACAATAAAAAAAACTCTTGTCTTTTTTTCCGTTCTTTTCGATTTTTCTTTGACTCCAAGTCTTTAATCAATCAATATAATCTTTAGTCTCCAATTTCTTTCTAATCACTTGCTCAAAATTATGGTTCATGGCTCAAAATGTTTACAAATGATGAAAAAGGAGAAAAACAAAGAAAACAGTGAGTTTGTAACGTTTATAGGCGTTACGGACTCACTGTTATAGAGAAAGGCTGAAGATAAACGTTGCAGATGCTAAGATATCAGTTGCAGATGAGTTGAAGAAACTGTTGCAACTGAAGATAAACGTTGCATATACGAAAATATCTGTTGTAAATGGATGAAAGAACCGTGGCTGATTGGTTGAAGATATTGTTACATATTCTCTGTTCTTCATGCAGCAGCAGCAACAAATTTTCTGAATTGATTTATCTGCCTTCTATTCGTCGCCTAAGCTTTCCCTAAACTCTTTGTCCCTTCTAATCACCTCCAACACCCTTTATATACTCAACATCACCTCCAAATCTCGATTAAATGCCAAATATTTTCGTATTATTTCTTTCTATGTTTCGAGAATTATTTCCCTGTTTAGCTCCTTCACGCATCTTCTGGTAGCTTACACATTCCAACACGATATTTCACGTCTCAGATGATGTTAACCATGCAGCAACCACAGGCAAACTTCCCAAAAATACAGAAGAAAATCCCGAGAATAACTCGCTTCCCTGTTTTACTCCAACTCGACAATTGGGCTCTGTTTTGATTGATTCAACACCAACAGCAACTTTGCTTAGCCCTAAAAGTCCATCCCAACCAAATCCAGTGATTGAATCTCCCCCAAATCGAATCCAGAAATTCTAAATTTTCAAAATTTATTTTCCCGCTAAAACGTTGTTTGAACCTTGAAGAAGAAGGGGTGCCACTATCCAATATATGGGTGCCTTTATCAATTTTGTGTGCCTTTATAACTTTTTGATCCAATTTTTCCCAAATGTTTATTTCTCCAAAAATACCTACAAACACAATAAAATCACAATATAAGTACACAAATGAGTTCTAGCAATACAAATTAAGATCAAATAAGACATAAAAACGTGTCTATCAATACTAACAAGCTAGAAGGGGTGGTCATACATGTCAAGTGGCTTAAAGCTCTTAATGCTTAAGCGTTCTACCAACACCTCACAATATTGCTCTATTACGCAATATTTATAATTCCTCCAAAATATTTGCAATATCTTGCATTCATACTTAGGATTTCAATTTATTAATCAAGCAAAGCATTATTTCTTTTAAAATTTCCTTGTAAATCATTCAAAAAAAAAATTCTACCTACTCAAAATCCCAAAATAAAACCACAAAGAAGTCATGTGTCTTAGAAACCTATAAAACTTAAAAATATAGAAAATTTCCTTGAAAACTGGTTCAACACCTTCGGAGTACGCCTTCTTCATCTGCCCAAGAGTCTTAATTATAAGCTTCAACTCCCGTGAAAGCCTCTCAATTTCACGTCTATATTTGTTGACTGTCTTCAAGTTAGAAGTCACTCCTCCCTCCTACAAACGCTTCTCAATAGCTTTTAAGTGAAGGCGAAGCCATGTGATATTAAGCCCAGCTCTTTCATCCTCCTCCAAGGTCTCCTTCCAGTCTAGAAGCACTATTTTAGAGATTTATCTACGGGGAAGAGAAATCGTCTCATGCACAGTTGGCAGCAGCACAGACACATTCTTTATCTACGAAAAAATGGTCAAACTTCTTCCATACCTTGGTATACATCTCAGTGTAGACATACGATACAGTGAAACCCCCAATGCATACGTGTTAGTGTCGAATCCTATCAAACTTGAACTCAAAGTTGACTCCAGTGTACAGGTACTCAATCGGAGCAGTCTTCATCACACCAGCATTTTGTACAATGACACCACTCGGAGCACTTTCTTCAACAATCATGTTAGAGAGAGCTTGCTCATGATTTTGAGTTGGAAAAGACATGTCACTAGCGTCACGGTTCATGGTAATCTACAATCCTTCATCTACAAGTTCATCTCTCTTTTTCGGTTTGCTCTCCCCCTAAAAAAGCGAAGACATTTTAGAGATAATGACTTAAAATATCTAAAGCACAAGAAATTGAAGAAAAAATCATGAAGTTCATAAAATATGTCTATTAGAAACCTAAACAGTCATTACAAAGTGTTTTGGGTCATGGCATATGGTTTAGAGAGGATATGGGTCGTTTTGCAAAAGTGCTGTCAGAAACGTTTTTATATTGCCCTCCGAAGAACTGAAACTGACGATAATTAGTAAGGAATTTTGGGGAGATTTATATAACTAATGATTCATATGGATATCTACTACAACATACTAAACATGTATGCCAATATGATGAACGAGCTAGTAAGGATGCCCAAAACGCTCGCCTACAAGACAGCTGAAAACCTACAGAATTCTGCCTGGAAAGTTTTGAACTCTCGGTGTCAGGTCTTTTTCACCTAGCAAACTAACTCCAAATTCATAAACTCTTACATAAACAGTGAGAGGTAAACCACCTCATTCCGACTTCGGACAAAGATTCTATGATCATTACGGTAAGAAGACCTAATCTGATTTTTTCTAACACCGAAAATCGCTAAAATTCTTCGTGAAATCACGTACGGTTCTACACATTTGGTGGTCTAAAAACTATTATCATGTCATTATAATTCTAAAACAATTGAGTAAATTTACTTGGAGCTACAAATAGTCATCGGAAGCAGAAGGAGCTTTGTAATGCGATTTACCACCAAACTCTTCGTGTTCAGCTCCGGATTCTTCAAATTCTTCAGTCTGGAACGACTTTTCAGGCCCCTTGTCATCTTTGTCTTCTTTTTCAATGCTTCCAATAACAACGTTCTTTCCGATGCCAAGGTATCCGTGTTGCTAGTCATCTAAGAATGGTGGTTGTCCATAAGAGTCAGAATTCATAAAGACGTAATATTATACAACTCAGGGATCTCCGAAAGAAGTTTTACTTACTACATAGGGTGCTAAAACGCAAAGATCAGATGGGACACAAAACTTGAAAGTTTAAATACTCAAGTCACCTTGATGAGTTAACACCCCCGCCCCCCCCTCCCTAGACTATGCAAAGGTACTTGTCAGGACAAGGTATAGATATACTTCATACAAAAAGAATAATAAAAGAAAATACAAGACACTTACCTTCATCAGTGACATATCCTTTTATATCCGTCTGGAAAAAGGGAATGCTTCGACCAGGAATGATATGGGCACCCTGATATCGCTAAAACATTTATATAGCAGGCACTCTGGTGCGGAAATAAGGAATGGACTAATTGAAGCCCATTTGTCGGGCCGCCCTATCGATGTTATAACTCTGAATGGTGTAATTATAAGAGTAAATAGCGAGAATATACCCTGGGGTATAACTCTTCATAAAAGTGGCCTTACCGACTGTAGCAATATTACTCTCACCACTTGGGCCAGAGCACTGGACAACATCAGGTCTTTCAATTAAGGTCTCCGGTGGAATCACATGCGGAAGCTTCGAACTCCAAGGTCTGAAATTCACTTTCTTCTCATTGTCCATTAAACTAATAAGACTAACATAAGATGGTTTCTTCTTACTCCAAAGGAGTATTCTAGCGTACTCTATCCCTGCACTCGGATAAGAAGGTCGGGACTTTGGCGCATACTCAGGAAAATGTTCCCGTAGCGAAGCTTGCATAAACATAACATGGATAAAAGACTCTACCTTGGCATGACCATTGGAAATCCTCATGTTACAAATGAAAGTATCCAAATGAGAGTATAAATAATCTAAAAACAAGTTACCAAGAGGAAGATTCTTTCCACCAACAAGCGCAATAACAACCTAAACAAGCGGAGGCTTCAATTGACCTCCAGGAGAATCTTCGAACACGTCCCTAGAGAGCCAAAGTACGAGGAACGCAAATGCATAAAGGATGATCAACAACGAGGCCGTCAACACTTGTACTACCGTTCCACCATTAGTCAACCCAAGCCGAATAATTTTTCTTATTGCAACGACGAAACTTCCATAGCTCCTCTATTTTCCGAATAAGGATGTCGCCATATATCTTCTCCTGCTCAGACCATTCGACAAGAATGCTGCCAACAACTGGCAGTTGTAACAAGACCACCACATCCTCTAAAGTGATTGTTAACTTACCCCAACCGCATGCTTCTGAATGGGTTGGACCACACCAACGGGAAATAAATGCAAGCAAACCCTTCGTGTTCTTATTAATTATCAAAGTCTCAGACACTCGTATAACATGGAATATCTTAGCGTTTTCTAAAACCAACTTCACCTGAAGATTCTTCAGCATAACTTTATCCCATCCTTTCCATTCATACAGAGGAGTTTGGGACGTCTTAAAATCAACAAATAAAGTCTTGTATTCTCCTCTCTGCAAAAAGCACCTGGCAAGAGCCTGTGAATAAATACTATGAGGATGAGGGGCGCTATTGATGTTCGGGATAAAGGGAGAGGAAGTTCTACAATCAAAGACAACAATTATGGAAGTTCTACAATCAAAGCCAATGAAAGGTTTTTACAATCAAAGACAACAGTTATGGAATTAGGTTTCTCCTGCAAGATGTTGTCAAAAGAAGATCATTATCAAATCAATACACCAAAAGCATGCTTACCTGATGCAATTGAGCAAGCAATGGTAATTGTAGCAGTGAGTTAACACTCACGTAAAACCAAAAAAAAAAACGTAAAATCAAAAAAAAAAAAAAAAAAAAAAACTAGGCTTACCTGATGCGACCACCAATCGGTTGGTATTAGAGTCGACATAGTTGGTGATTCGCTGGCGCTAACAAAGCCTGGTGGTGGAGATACAAAAAGTTGTTGGCGCTAACGAAGCCAAGTGGTGTTAACGCGAAGATCTCTTGCTAATGGAGAAAGGAAGCAGACGAAGAAGGAGTAATAATTCCATTGATCGAGCCAGATATATATAGGGAATTATTTTCCCATTGTACCAATATCGATTGGGCTAAATCCAACCAAGCCCCATTCCAGGCATTGTCCCTTTGTGTCTGCAACTATTGTCCCTCCATACCAACGGTCATGCATGTGCAAGCTAACCTTGCATGTAGCTGCTACGCAGAGTTCCCAATGTTTCCTATTGGATCAAAAAGTTTCGCTAAGCTTGCACCAGCAAAACAAGTTTACAACGACACCATGGAGGCAAAGCTAAGTAATTATCTCCTTGTTCTCTAAATTTGAATTTCCGAAATTGTATAGTGTCACTGTCATCATCTAGTGCTTACCGTAAAACACATTATTTTTTCGTGCTAAGCAGGGGACTTACAATTTTCTTCCTTTTGACAAGGGAGAAAATTTTATTATCGTCTCTGCTCAGCTGCAGAGACGTAAAATAAATATATATGTATAAACGTTGTGACCCGGAATCAGAATTATGGGTACGCACTTCTATCTTATATCCCGTAAGACAATTAAGAATGTGTATTCGGGCCATGGCTACATTAACCCTGTATCTCTTTTATATATATATGCGCACGCAAAAAATCAGGGATTTACTCGGCTAAACCCTCCTTATTTCATGTACGTCCATGCAAACCATCTATATTAATCAGAACATGTTGATTATGTAGAGTTATGAACATTCAGAGTGAGCCTCTATGCCATCCTTGAATGAAGACACCAATTAGATGGATACCATCTAAATGCAGAGGCGTATCGAACATCGCCTCAAGTCGTAAATTTTCGAGACTGAATTCCTCGAATATGTTTTTTATGCACTACATAAAAGCCAAGCATAATGCCAACACTAAACCTCATGCGATTGAGAAGGCCTAAGCAGGCCATGGATTAGGTCACAGCACCGTGCCAGCTCTAGCAGCGCAAAGGCCGTAGCCATGGCACTAACAAGTGCTAGCGCTAGAAACGCATAGGCCATGGCCGTGGAAAATGCCAGTGCTAGCATCATGTGGGCCATGACCGCGGCACTAGCAAGTACCAGTACTAGCAACACAGGACATAGCCATAACGCTGGAAAGTGCTAGCGCTAGCAGCGCATAGGCCATGGTTGTGGCAAGTGCCAGCGCTAGCAGCGCTTGACCATGACCGCAGCGCTAGCAAGTACCAGCGCTAGCAGCACAGGCCATAGCCACGACGCTGGAAAATGCCAGTGCTAGCAGCATGTGATCCATGGCCGCAGCGCTAGCAAGTGCCAACACTAGCAGCACATGCAATAGCCACGACGCTGGAAAGTGCTAGCGCTAGCAACGCGAGGGCCATGGCCACAGCGCTTGCAAGTGCCAGCGCCAGCAGGCCATAACTATGTTGTCAGTGCCGCAACACTGCCAGCGCCATTCCCTTGCAAGCGCCAACACCATCACTTTTCCAATGCTACCACCTTGTTAGCATGCCCAAACATCAATGCTTGCAGCACCTAGGCCATAGCCACGGCACTAGCATGTGCTAGCAACACCTCAATCATGCTGATGCGTGTCGTAAGTGCAACAAATTGATCAATATATTTCTCACTAATTAACTAGTAATATAGCGGTAGTAAGGATCGCTCCCACAGAGAGTTGTGTAATTGATAAGTTATTTGGATTAGCAAAACTAGAAAAAATACTAAAAAGGGGGTTTGTAAATTAATTAACTAAAAATAACAATAAAGAAAATAATAAGAAAGAAAGATTATTAGGGAGTCCTTTGTCGTTACCAAACGTTGACACGATTAGTATACTTATCTATCTTTCGTTAGAATCATTCATCACCAACCGTGGAATAGCAGGTACGCTTAGATATCCCCAAAACTCCTTATATCACCGGATAACAGGTACGCTTACTCACCAGATTCTATCCAACTGATCCGCCTTGAGGTACGCTTACAAGGTGTAACTCGATCGAACGCTTTAAAATTTGTAAATTTAGGTTTGATCCCAGTAGTTAGACTCAGTAAGCTCGGTCCACTTGTTAGTGTTGTCTTCACACACGATTGCTCCACAGAATCCCTCTGCAAGGTCTCATGTTTTCTACTTGTGTAGGATATGATCGACAATTATGAATCGCTCAACTCTCTACTACCGATAGAATGATCAATATAATAACTTGGTTGCGCACCCAAACAATCAAAAATCAATCATAAACCCTAGATATAGTGAAAACAAACGATGATGACAATAAATTTAAACAAACTTGTATTAACTAATAAAGCTTCACGCTTAGAACATTGAATTCATCCTTAATCAACAAAGATTTAGCTACTCATATTTGGTTTTCCTCCCAAGGTGTAGAATATCTTGTTTGAGCCTTAGGTGTCTTCTTTTATAGCCTTCAATGCTTGACCTTCAAGTCTCTTTTCTTCTAGGGTTAAGAAACTCATTGGGACCAAGTTTTCACCTTTTAGAAGTCCAAAACGCGTCCAAGAAGTCTCTCTTGGCTTGCCATAATCGGTAGGCTCAATACCCATCATATCTAACGATTGTAAGACCCCCAAAACAGACTTTTTCTGTGTCCAAAAACACCTATAATCGGTAGGCACGGTTCCCCATAATGTGCCGATTGTAATATTGTGGGTTTTACTTTCTTCATCTCGGCTGTTTTGCCCGTAACTTCTTCGTCCGAACTCGGAATGACCTTATTCTTTTTGTGTTGGCTTCGTCTTTCAATTCTCTTCAATATGCTTATAGTAACTTCTGGATTTGAACAAGTTAAATTTGGTCTTTGGCCCTTCTTCATCAATAGTACTTCACTTCCTTGTCCATTATAGCACTTTGTAGCTCCTTTTTGGATGATTCTCCTATTATAAGTAACAAGTAATATGCAAGAATTATAACTAAAACAAGCATGGATTTGACACTAAAAACATGTGAATTAAACATCACACGTCTATAACACTCACATACGCCTTTGTTGCTAGCACAACTTGCATATAGGAAACATGCCACAAATATGACATTGCCATGCTGTGCTGGCATAAATTTATTGGTTGTATTATCTTATGACGAATTCCTAATTACTCACGAGTTTTGAGTCTGATAGTCCATGACTCCACGAACTCCTACGAGAAATCAAAACATGTTACATGGGGGATTCTGCATGGGGTTTTGGTCTAGTGGTTTATAGCAACATGCGGCGTGGCAACACCCCATGATGGGAAAGTTACAAGTAGTGGTGACGGTTATAGCAATTAAAAAGATGATGGAGTACTGGTTTAGAAGTTTCCAGAAACTTCCCAAGAATAGTGGGCGTGGTTATACCATTATCTCCACAATCTCCATCTACATTCCTTCACTACCTCCACTACTTACAAGGAAAGTAGTGTGTATCGCTGACTACTATACATAGGCTACTTAGCTTATTCAGAAAAACAGAACAAGTTGATCATTCTCACAAGCTCTATTATTCTTCATAGTTCAACATATTTACACATAATTCAATACCACTGCAATTTCTTCAACTTTCTCTGCTTCGACCGTAGCAAGACGGAACGGTTACTTTCGTGGTTCAGACTTGTCCTGTACGGTTTTGATTTATAAACCTAAATAAAATACTTCTAAACTTCATTGTTTACCCTGAAACCAAATTTTAGATACCAACAATTGTGAAAATCAGCTTATATATTAACCAATGTACATCGATTTCTAGTGTTCTTCGTGGACGAAAAACACTAACCCTTAAACGGTATAGTGTGCCATCATATCTATGTTCTTAAACAGCCAACACAATTAAATAGTCAAGATATAATAACCATTAACAAAAATCAGTTAGAAAGTTTTTAAAATTACTTCAGAATGATCATGCTTTAACTAATTCAAAACGATCACATTTTAACTAATCAGGCAAAAAATGATTACCAGCTCAATATTATTGGTTCGGAATCTCCTGATTTCTGGGTAAAGCTCGTTTAAAATTAACACAGATATAGAACGCAACACAAATTAATAGTAAAAAGAAAAAAGACAACAGTACAAGAACAAAATAAAATTTCAAAGTGATGAGCAAAACTTTCAAGTTTCAAATCCTTCAAGGATATTAATCTAGGACTAAACATGTGCCTTGTTAAGAATAAGAAAACTTCCTAATAATCCAAAAGAAAAAAAAATTACAACCTGATAACTAATTCAGTACTGAACTTAATGGTTTTTTCTTCAACTAGGAGGAAGGATGGGGACTCTTCTCAAACAATGGCATTGGCTGCACTTGCAATCCTAGGCCACAAATCTGCACATTCCTTTCCGATAGGGCCAGTGATAGCAGAACCTGCACGTAAAACAACCACAAACAGCAAGCAAAGACATAAGAACTACAATTGAATTCAAGCCAAAATAAGAGAAAAGGTTAATGAGCAAACTTGGTAAATATAGATATCACCGGTCTCTCAATGACATGGAGTTTTCTTGTTTACAGAAACTTGAAATTTTATTCAGCCAAAACATCTTGAGAGTATTTTGTATGCCATCTTGAAGTTGATATACTATATTTCTTTTAGTGCAAGAGAGAACAAGATAAAAGAAGAAGTTACCAACCTTTCATTTCTCCCTTTGGGTTTACAATAACTCCAGCATTGTCTGCAAACACGAAAAAATGACCAAAATCAGACCGAAATAAAACAATTCAAATTTACAGGCTAAGCACATAGGAAGAAATAAAACAAGAATATCATATAGCCAAAATTTGGTAGAATAAGTTAAGAGCATAGTTAAGTTCTAATCAACAGATTAAAGGCACAATGACAATTAAATGGCTTTACAACAAATATGACAAAGAAATGAAAATTACTATGACAACAGATAAAGACCTCCACTTGTGGGTACTAATTATAACAAGGGCCAATCTTTATAATACAAAACCATTACAAGTTTGGCAATACATTTTTCCTTAGAAGATTTAGTTACAGAATACATTTAAGGCACCAATACAGGGAAGAAAAGACCCAAATGCTAGAAAATATAAGTATCACAATGATTTATCACACTGTCACAGTCACCATCTAATCTAAACCACTGAATTCTATAAATGCTGCTCAGGTAACCGCTCAGATCAACATTGTGCTGGTCAGCACCACGTTGACTTCACATCAAGTAAATGTACTTTCATTGAATATTGAGCTCTCATCATTGCAATATACTTTATGCTACTGAGGTAGTATTTCAACAGAAGGGTTTAAAGAGGTCAAGAAAAAATGAAGCAGAAGAAAAAAAATTGATACAACACCATCAGCAACGAGAAAAACTGTGGTTGAAACACAACTACATATATCAAAACAGATCCATCATAACCAACATGGCCATCAACAAATTTCAATCACATATTTTGACATACATTACTCAGGTAACCGCTCAGATAAACATTGTGCCGGTCAGCACCATGATTACTTCACATCAAGTACAAGTACTTTCATCAAATTTTGAGCTCTCATCATAGCAACACTATTGATGCCTTCGCAGGATTCAGGAATAAGATAAAACTAGATAGGCAAAATATATTTAAGAAACAGCCACCAAGGTAATATTACTTAATGAAGTCTGTAACACAAAGGTCGGCAAATAAAAAGTTTCAATTGCAGCAAAAGTAGATATTACCCATCAATGTACCAAAATCAGTAGCATCATATAATCTAAATTATTGAATTCAACAGCATGATTGTTTGTTTATAAACCCTGTTCAAGAAAATGGTTTTAATGATCTACTATTAGTGTCTGCAAATACAGATTACAGTTCTGCTAGAGCTAACTATACAACCTTATCATGCATCAACTTTACAATACTACAGCTTCCCTGAAACTAAGTAAGCAACTCGAATCATACATCAACTTCAGAGTTTCCAAACAACACTAATGGCAATCCATACAAAAACTAATAATTCAATATTTTAACATACAAAAAATAAAAGATCTTCAACAAAAAAAAATGCATTTCAAGAACAAGACAAATAAAACCCTAAAATAACAAGAGAGAGATGTTATTATTATACCTTCAAAGTACATGAAGACACCATCCTTACGGCGCCAAGCTTTACGTTGTCTAACAACAACAGCAGGCATAACTTTCTTTCTAAGATCTGGTTTACCTTTCTTAACAGTAGCCATAATCATATCACCAACACAAGCAGATGGTAATCTATTAAGACGACCTTTAATACCTTTCACTGAAATGATATACAGATTCTTAGCTCCTGTATTATCAGCACAGTTCACAGTTGCTGCTACTGGTAGACCCAAGGACATCCTAAACTTGCTTCCTGCAGTTCCTCCCCTACCTGTTCATCAAAAAAGCAAAAAACAAATGTAAGTTTCTAAGGATCTGATTTAGAAGTAACAGAAAGCTTAAGAACGATGGATATGGAGGTAATCATACGTTTGGCCATTTTTGATCGATGAAGATTTCTTCTCTCTTCTCCTCGGCTCTCTCTCTCTCTCCGGAGGTTGAAAGAAAACGAGATTTAGGGTTTGGGGGTTTTATAATTTATACTATGAAAATGGACGCCTTAACTTGTTACGGACCTCAAAATTTGGGCCCAATTTTAGAAAAAAGAGGCACATATTGTGTAATTCTTGAGCTAAAGTATAAGGCCCAAATCTTGTAGTTATGCTGCGTCGTGTGCGTGTTGTGCAAAACGCATTCAACTCGTGTACCCAATAGACCCTACCAAAATTATTAGAATCGATAGCTATTTGTTATTAGGGAAATGGTATTGTTAAGCAGTTTTTTTTGTTAACAAAATTTTATGTGTCTGTGTTATTTACTTTATTTCAGCATTATATTGTTTAGCTTTATAATTAAAGTATACACTTGTACATTAATCATCTTTTGGTAACGATCTCATACTTGGTTCGGTTTGAAATTCGACTATTACCGAGATTCATCATGCTGAAATAATATTTTGGTCGTTATTGTTTCGATAAGATTATACAAGATGAAGTTTGCATAGGTTGATATCAAAAAGATAGTGGTACACTTGTGTTTGCGGGTAAAAACGATTAAAGGGTAAAAAGGGGAAAGTGATGGAGTAGGTTGTTGCCAGTTGAACCAAATCGTTCAAAGAGCAAATCGATTAAAGAGCAAATCGTTTAAATACCAAACATTTGTACGGTATAAGTACTTATAAGATTCGAGAGATCAATCTGTACGAAATTGGCCTAAATCAAAAAAATGATCGTTCCAGTATTGTTTCGGTCAAAAAGAAAGGAAAAAGGTTGATTTGTAGGGAGGGAAGCAGAGAAGGTATGAGATCAATGAGATTGAATGTCAATGATGAAGAGATGTGTTGAATTGTTGTGAAGACAAAAGTGAGTTTTCTGAGAATCTCTAAGATGATAGCTCTGTGATCATTCAAGTGCTTACGAGATAAAACTCGTCTTCTTTTCAATAAGTTGAAGAACTTATTTATAACAATGGAAGTTAACACATTGATCTCGTAAGTGGTGAAAGTTACAGAGAAGTGAAAAAGTAGAGAATTGGAAATCATGGTGAAAACCGACTCCATCATGTAAGTGGGACTTGAAAGTTGTACAACCACTATTCCATTCACTCCCTCAACTGCCGACACGACTTTTATACTTTTTTGTTATGGGTGTGTTGTTACACCGCACGTGTTATAGGCCGCAAGACCAAAACTGTAGTAAATATCCCCCCATGTGACATAATTGATGTCTCGAGCATGGTTGAGACTACTTTGTAGACGTGTATTAATTGGTCAGTTGTTGACCTAGCTAAACTGTCAGTCTTAGCATATTGATGAGTCTCGCATGTTGACTCGTTGATGGATGAAGCATCAGTTGTGTGCTAAAACAAGCATTGATGTTGAATAGATCGTAGACGTAGAGAGTTTGATTGATATTGACGTTGGTAGTTGTGGCATGTCATTATGTCAGTTGAGGCAGCAATGATACTCGAATGATCTTGTTGAATTGATAAACATAGGTCTAATGAGATTGTTGGATCGTCAGCGACCAATATAAGCGTATATAAAATGTTTGATATACCAAGCAAATTCGTATGAGCATCAAGTCGTATGAACATCAAGTCGTGTGAGTGCCAACTTGCGCGAGCGGCAACTCGTGTGAGCACTAAAATATTTAGTTTTGTCTTTCTGTTTGTTTGTTCGAAAACCAATATAGGGATTTGAAATGCGACCAACATTGGAAACATGTAACTCAATCTTAACCAACATTGGGGATTGGTCAATTGGAGCTTTCACTTTGCATTTGGCGCAGCAAGGACTTAGTGCATTCGTGTGCAACTTGTCATATATTGTGATAAATCAATATTAACCAATTAGAGTTTAAGTATTGATATAGATAATTCTAGGCATTCAGCCGAGGAATATATCACTAGAATTTATTATGATTCACAATGTACCAGTAGGCAATCTATCTAGTAACATTGAGATTTGTTATTTTAAAAACATATAACATATGGAAATATCGTAATAAGCGCCAGTGTAATTCTAATAATTTTGTACAGGGATGAATGTTGATTCATCTAATATACTTGATCGTATATATAATCTGATGAGTTCAGTCGGGTGATGCATTCGTGTGATTACATACATACAGAGAGAGGGAAACAGGGATTAACAAAGTATTGGTAGCAGGACCAATTATCATGCTCCTTAACTAATAAAGCAATTAAAATCCCTAATATGGCAGATGGACCAAATGGCAGATGAACAAAGTGGTGGATAAAGGACTAGTAGAGAGACCGACTAGAGAAAGGATGGTGGAGTCCCAAAAAGGAAGGACAGACCAAGTAGATAACATCCAAGGGTGGGACTGGCTATGGGCTAAGCAAGAATTTGGTAGTCAGCGAGACTATGTTTTGTGTATCATGTCGTATCTCCAGCGATATTTTGTTATATTTGATAATAATATTTAAGGGAGAGAATTTTGATGTAAAGAATAATTGGTGTGGAGACCAACTCATGTGAATACCAATTGATGTGAAGACCAAAATTTTGGAAATACTAAAATAATGATATTTTAATATATTAGATGGTTGCGGGACCATTCTATATTGATGTGTGCAGTTGTTTTAGTCTTTGAAGCTATTTGGAATTTTTTAATTTGGTATATGGAGCAAAATAATTTTAATAGACAGAGGAAACCCTAAATAAAAATAATAAAACCCTAAAAAATATGAGAGTAGGGAGCGACCAAGGGTGGCTAGCAGGCTGGCCGGTTGGCGCTAGTCCCACAACTCCCTAATTTTTATTATATATTTTTTTTAATTCTTCTCTTACTTGCTCTTCAAACGACTTGCTTCGAAGACCATTATAGTTATTTACGTCCATGGGCATTAGCCCTTATGCCTGAAGAATTCAAATATGACGTTTTTTAGTAAAAACATTGTAGATTCTTCATACGATGTTCGTTTTTGATGATCATCCCCAATTTGGAATCGAGAAATCGCTGGCTACATCTTCTTGCAAAAGGATTTAAGTTTTCAGCTTGTTTCAGTGTTCAAACGGCGCAAACAGTAAACTTCCAGAAAATTTTTAGATGAAATTCTAACAGTTTTCAACTTGTAGTTCGTCTAGGGTTTAGACCATATCTCCTAGACCGTTACTCAGAATGGTTTTTATTTTCCTGAGTCAAACGTTACTCGGAATGGGATGCCCTTTTAGTATGTTGTAGTAGATGTATAGAGAAACATATGTTGTTTAGAATGTTTTGCCCCGTTCTCGACCCATTGGTACGTTCCAGGGTAACTATGATGATAAGTTAGAAACTAGGTGTTGACCAATATTAGGGTTTCGTTGTATTTCGAAAAATATTGGGATTTGAGATGCGACCAACATCAGAAACATATAACTCAAGCTTAACCAACATTGGCGATTGGTCAATTGAAGCTTTCACTTTGCATTTGGCACAGCAACGACTTAGTACATTCGTGTGCAACTTGTCATGTATTGTGATAAATCAATATTAACCAATTAGAGTTCAAGTATTGATATAGAGAATTCTAAGCATTTAGACGGGGAATATAGCACTAGAATTTATTATGATTCACTTTATAGTAGTAGAAAATCTATCTAGGAGCATTGTGATTTGTTATGTTAAAAACATAGAACATATGGGAATATCGTAATAAGCACCAGCGTTATTTAGTAATTTTGTACAGGGATGAATGTTGATTCATCTAATAAACTTGACCGTGTATATATCATCTGATGAGTTCACTCGGTGATGCATTCATGTGATTCCATACATACAGAGAGAGAGACAGGGATTAACACCTTCCCTTAAAATTCTTTGCAGCATTCTGAAATTCAATATTTTTAAGACCATGGTCAGAAATATAATCTTTTACTATTTTAGCCCTAACAAAAACCCACCATCTACATTAAGTCCATTGTTTGGCGCAAAACGAGTAATGTTGTGTGGTAAGCACTAGATGGTGATAGTCTAATAACACTAGATGGACGTCTTATTTGAGCAAGTTTGCTTTTTTTCTGATATTGTACTCTAAGGTACTTGGAGCGTTCCTCTTCTACCGTAACAACAACGGGAAGGTCTTTGGAATATTAGTTGGTTATAGAGAATGTTGAGGCAGTGTTGCCGTCAGAACACTAAGATGAGTGTTGAGGCAGTGTTGTTGTCAGAAAACTAAGATAAGTATTGAGGCAGTGGTACCACAAAATATTGAAATGAGTGTTGAGGCAGTATTGCTGTCAAAACACTAATATAAGCATTGAGGCCTTGATGCAGTTGAACACCGAGATGAGTGTTGAGGCAGTTATGCTGCTGAACACGAAGGTGAGCGTTGAGGCAGTATTAACGCCGAACATTAAGATGAGTGTTGAGCCAATGATGCCGTCGAACACTGAGATAAGCGTTGAGGCACTGATGTCGACAAAACACTAAGATAAGCGTTGAGGCATTGATGTCGTCGAACACTGAGATGGGTATTGAGGCAGTGATGTTACATGTGAGTGGCCAGGCAGTGTTGCCGCCGAATACCAATGTGAGTGTTGAGGCAGTATTGTCGCCGAACACGAAGATGAGTGTTGATGCATTGATGCCTGATAGACACATTTTAGTGTCTAATTTGCACCTTAATTTCTAGTGAGTTAGTATTCGATTTTGTGTCTATTACGTGTTTTATTGCTTTTGTAGGTACATTAGAAGAATAAAGATTTGTGGAAAAATTGGCTCAAAAAGTGTTCAAAGCACCCGGGAAAATGGATCAAGGCACCCACACTTTGGATTGGGGCACCCTTGGATCGGGCTGAGCTGGATCGGGTCAACCCAGCGAGCCAGCGGGTCAACCCAGCGAGCCAGCGAGTCAACCCAGCGAGCCAACGAGTTAACCCAGGATCGGCCGATCCAACTCATCGGGAAAGTCCTGTTTCAAACAGGAATGGATTTGGTTGCGATTTTTGGGTTGTTTTCGGCAATTGAAGATGACCCATTGCAATTAGAGTTGGAAGAAATCGAAAGACATCAAGAAATCCCGTGAAATCAGCTCGAGAAACCCATTTCTGGCCGGAATCAGGACTCGGTTCCTGTTTGGATTGGGATTGAAGAATTGGAGTGATTCGAGAGAGTTCTATTAGGTTTAGAACTCTCTCTAGGGTTTGTGAAGTCTATAAATACCAAAAAAATCGAAGAAAAACATATACGGAAGCCTAGGGAGCAATTCAGAGAAAATCCGGTGAAGTTCCGGTGCCGCCGGTGACCTGCTGGTGCTCCGGCCGGCGTGTTCTTCATCCACCATCACCGAAGAAGACGACTCAGCCACACTTATAAGTGTTGCTGTTCCACTGTTGCAGCTCTGCTCCTGTTGCGTTAAGTTTTGAACGTTCTGTTGCTTAAAGCTCTTTGTAACAGCTGAACCCTGTTCTGTGACACTTATATACGTATCTGTTCAGCTGTTGCACTATTCTTAAACCTTGTAATCAATATTTTGAGCAATGAAACCAACTTTTGAGCAAGTTTTCTTCACCATGGGGTAAGTTTATTTACTG